>JAVJIF010010297.1:0-160285 GCA_038442645.1 Agave tequilana
GGATGGATAATTCCTTCGCCCAGTCTTCTCGACTTTCTTGTATATCCATTTCCACCTTCAAGGCTTTTTCACAGCCTGAAGATAATTTCTTAGTTGTAGGGGAATCATTTGCCTCTAATTTCTGATTTCAGGCCCTTCACAAACCTTTAGTCTTTTCTGTCTCACCCTTTACCAAGACATCAGCATATCTGGACAATTGAATAAACCTCTAGTCATACTGGGATACATTCATCTGACCTTGTCGTAACTCTAGAAACTCTAACGCCATCTTATCTCTGGCCGTCTCTGGAATATACTTTTTAGTGAATTTATTCACTAAGAATTCCTAGGTAATTTGTTCTCCTGTGCTTTTCACACTATCTTTTACCGTCCTCCACCAGTGCTCTGCTTCCTTTTGAAACATGAAGCAAGAGAAGGATACTCTCTGCTTATCAGTACAATTCGTTACATCCAGAATCTTTTCTGTCTGGACCCTCAGCTAGGGATCCACCTCCCATACAAATACTGGTGGTTTCATCTTTTGGAACTGTTCTAAGCTTGGTGGGAATATTATTATTATTATTTCTTGCCATTAACTGGGTGAAACCACTCTGGCATAACCCCTGGAGCTCCACAACTTCCTCTCATCTGTGTTTCCGAGTCTTCATTACTGTCCATGGGGTGAATACTCCCCATTGTTTTCCATTGATTTTGTAAAAGGGAAAACTTACAAAAAAGGGGTCGAGGAGCTAAATTACAAGTATTCTAAAAGATTACAAGTAGATCTCCTCTGAGATTCTGGAGAAGTGTGCCTTTAGGAGTCTGATCAGCGCGCGACCACTTTGTCCCTTTGACGATGCGATCGATAGGATTCCCTTCTCGCCTGGTTCGGGGAATCAGAGAACAGAAGGTTGGTAGAACCCTCTTGTTACTTCTCAAACTGCCTTCACTTAGGATTCCTTCTCGCCTGGTTCCGAAAATTCCTTGAGAGGAAGGAAGGTATTAGGTATTCCGCACCCTGATAAGAGAAGTAATTCTCTGAATTCTCTGAATTCTTGGAAGCAAGAGAATAGGTCTCTGTTTAGCCGTCTCTTCGCCTGTGTGCGTCGTGCCTCTCCATGTACCCCTGGTGGCTATTTATAGGGAGAGCAGGCGTATAATTGTCCATTGAAAATCTGAAAACAGATTGAATCCATCTGTTTAAATCTAAAAAGTAGCCTTGTTGCGAGGTTAGAATCAGCTTTTGCGAAGCTAGAGATAGCAGGTAGCGTCGATCTCCTGATCTGTTCTGATTCTTTCCAAATAATTAAAAGATCTCCCCTGATCTTCTTACTTGTTTTAGGAAAGTCAAGTGATTATGGCAAGCAACTACCAAATTTGATCTCAGATTTGATCTTGATTAGATTTGATCTTGATCTTGAATTGATTTGATCTCATCTGGAGATTTAATTGGTCAAAGGTTGACCATCAAAGACCCGCAGCGGAGCTGCCCGCGTCGAGCTCGCAGTGGAGCTGGAAGAAGCATCTGGCGAAGTCAGAAGAAAGCTCTTCAGCGGAGCTGGATAACATTTGTGGCGAAGCTACCGAACATCCTTCTGCGGTTGTGTGTGACTTTGAGCGAATCTAACTCTCTGCGGAGTTAACTGAGCACTTCAGGCGAAACTATAATTTAGCTCCCTGATGGAACTTTGAACGGCTTCAAGGCAAAGTTGGGCGATCTTAGCCTCTCAGGCGAGGCTATCCCCTTGGGCTCATGTGATGCTCAGTGTTGAGCTAACCTAGCATCTTAGACCTGATTAGGTCTGTTTAGAGACAATCTGAGCTTACTGTCTGCTTCACTGGATCAGTAAAGTCCAAGTTGCTGCTTTGTCCCTCAGATATGAGTACAGAACTGGTCGTCAGCTTGTCTGTCACTTGTCTTTTGTAAATGTCAACAAGTTTAGACTTTGTTCAGGCCAGTAAGAATCTTGTCTTTTTTAAAGTGTCAACAAGATCTCCTTCAAAGTTTTCAAAAGTCTGCAATGGAATGGTTCAGGCTTCAAAATACTTTAAATTACTTTGATTGATAGTATATGAAGTACGAACGTCGCCATGGTGGTTGAGTTCAGCTTCGCTTTCGATCCTGCTTCCGGATTGGAATAAGTTCGCCGAGGAACTGTGTAGATTCGCGATTCTGGGTAGCTCGCGTTTGGATAGCTCCGCGTTCGAGCCTCCCGAAGTAGTTTCGCTTCGAATTGGTCTTTGAATATCATTCCTTTCCCGAGGTCAACTACCTTTTGGCTAGTTTCGAGAAGGATTGCTCCTTTTTCGAGGTTAGAATAACCTCTCTTGCATTAACGAGGAGATCATTCCTTCCTTGCGTATTTTCGAGGGAGACTATTCCCTTTCTCAAGGCTCAGTAATGCCTTAAATTTGATCGCGCTTCTATGCTTGAAGCAGCAGCGTGCGATCAGGCCATGAGGCCTATAATAGGACACTTGAAGTCCTCTGCAGAGAAGGAGTCTGTTCATGACTTCTCTTGGTTGTTTAGAGAAGATATTCAGATCTCTAAATTAGTGGGGGTACCCACTCTAGTCATTATCTGGTGAGTCTCGGTCATCCAGAGACTTTACCAATAAACTAATGACTTTAGGGATTTATCTCCCTTAATTTAGCTTTATCAGCTGCCTCAGGGATTGATTTCCCTTGCTCTTCATTTTGTATCTGACTAATTTGCAGAGAAGGGCTTCAGCCCTATTTCCCAGCTTTCCGGTGAAGCTATCATTTTTACTCGATCAAAGAAAGATTATTGCATGCTTGCCTGCTAAATTCGCCACATAGGCAAGAATTGGGACTTAGTCTCTTCAAGGTTGAGTCGGTCTTGCCATATAGGTGGGGTCAAGACTATGTTCCTCTGGATCAGTCTGGCTTAGCCATGTAGGCGAGGCTAGGACTTGGCTTATACTATGCTAGCCCCTTATAACTGCGCAAAGGAGGCTATCTTTTGCTTAACTGAAATTAATCCTTAAAATGCGACTGAATCGGATATAGATTGCTTCGCCCAAAGAACTTGACTTAGCGTATCACACTTGCACTTTATTTTGATTTACTGCTAACCTGTTTCTAGTTTGTATTGCAGTGAACTGTGCCCGCCAGTCTTTCGATCTGATGAAGAGATCAGAGATTTGTCTCTTGATCTTCTAGTTGAAACTTTAATTCTAAGCAGGAGGAACAAACTGGGACAGCTAATGGGTGTTCTCAAAAGAGGTTGGCAGTCGCTTATCCGAGATGATCTACTTCGAGGCGGGGCTGGTAGTCGCTTATCGAGATGATACACTTCGGGAAAGCGGACGCACCTGTAAGGTCTCGGATCCTTCTTTTGCCAATTTTCATCAAAGAAGATCCAGCCTTCTAGTGGCAATCGGTCCTTTGCCAATTTTCATCAAAGAAGATCCAGCTCCTTGATGGCAAAATCTACCATATGCGAAGGATTACAACCTTATGCAGGAGGAAGGCCTTTCGTACCCAGTTGGTTTGGCTTGGAAGTAGATAGGACCACTTGTATGCCTTTTGAGCAAATGATTGTTGTACGAAACACAACCTTGATGTAGTAGTATCAATGTACCTTCCCCTTTGAATCAATAAAAATTTACTTTCTGCTTATTTGCTTTGTTTCTCTCCTTTTGAATCGAGAAGACCTGAAGCGGACTAGCTTTAGTAAGTCCTTTCCTTAGGAGGAATGAGAAGCTCTCAGCGGAGCTAAACGTCCAGCGAAGTTGGAGACTGACGCCCAACTGAGTCAGGAATAAACCTCTGTCGGAGCTATCGCAGAATTTTCGTGAAGCTAGAGATGTGCTTTTGGCGGAGCCAAGGTATGTTTCTCAGCGAAGTTATTCAAGCGTAGCGCTAAGTTAACGCTGGACTCACGGCTGAGTTAGCCCTTAGTGGGGCTGAAGCAGCGCTTCTCGGGAAGGCACTTTAGGCGCCGTTGCAAATTAATTTGAAACGACTGTCTGCGCTCCTTTCGAGGAGGCGACATTTAGGCAATCATCAGCCTATAAAAGCCTGATCGGGCTGAAAGAGAAGGCACGATTTCTCTTTGAATTTTCAGAGCACTGCAAGCCCTTTCTTCTTCTTTCTTCTTTGTTTAAGAATTCAAGAACTTCCACAGTTCTCCAATGGCTCCCAAAAGACGAGCAGGAAAAGAGGTAGCAACCTCTATGACGGAGGGTCCTTCTCCTCCTCCGGTCATCGAACGACCTATCGCGGGTAGGGATCTTTCCCTTTTGATCAGAGATTTTCATCTCTCTTTTAAAACTAATTTCTGGCTATCTTTGGATGAATCCAGAGCGATCAATCATGATCTGGTGATCTTAGGGAGTTCAATTCCCTGAATTTCCCTTGATTTCTTGATTGAGAATCTTAGAACTGAAGGGTCTCTTCTTCAAGCTTCCGGGCGAAATTATCCCTTAGGCGGTTCACATCCTACCAAATGGCAGGGTGCTAAGCTAGCCTTTGGTGTGTAACTGAAAAGGACCTTAATGCCCTTAGAATAATCTTTAGGCAATAATACCCTTCTGACGAAGTTAGCCCCTGGGGCTTTGTCGCATTCTGTTGTTCGAGGTCAAGCTTCCAGGGCGAAGTTAACACTTGGATATTTTCCTACATCTTGCTCTCATGTGGAATGCGGAGTTACGACGTAGCTGCGAAGCTAAGCTTTGGGGCGAAGCTATCATTAGGCCAGCTTCGCTCGGAGAGCGAGGCTATACCTTAACAAAAATTGGATTCTTGTTTTAGCTCTTGTTTAGCTGATGAACTAATCATAGTTTCTCATTGTTTTTGCAGTGCATTATACTCCTGTTCCTCTGAACAGTCTCTTTGGCACAACCAAGGGGCTAGATGGCAACGTCAGCCTGCAATTTCAAGGGCAGGCTTCACTATTCAGCGAGCGAAGCTCTCCTGCTTGGGATGCACTTATTCATGTTGGGGATCAGCGCACCATGAGGAGCATCTTAACTACTGCTCCCCTTGAAGATTTCGATAGAAGAATCTATCGAAAGCCCGACTTCATGTTCGGAGATGCAGCGCCAGACAACGATCACCAGCTGCTAGCCGGAGAGGGGCAGTGGATTTTCAAATTGAATGGTGAGAAGTATTATCTCCCATCTAGTAAGCGACATTTTTTCTTTGTCCTTCTTTCAATGCGTGACGAGGGCTCGAAAAATGCAGTGGCAAGTAACTCGGACTACTGACTCCGTTCACGTAGGGAAGTTGATAATTCCGTCTCCCGGTTACACAAGGACAGGTCCTCCTCGCTACATATTGGGTCTCCACCCTGGGAATGTACTTCCAGACATCCCAGTGGGAGAAAATCCCACGGTGGCTCAGACCTTTGGAAATCAGTTCTTTAAGGTTGGTGGCAATTATCCAGCCACTGATTTCAGGACTCCTGGG
This sequence comes from Agave tequilana, assembly GCA_038442645.1. NCBI lineage: Eukaryota > Viridiplantae > Streptophyta > Magnoliopsida > Asparagales > Asparagaceae > Agave > Agave tequilana. The sequence continues at coordinate 5,413 of JAVJIF010010297.1, forward strand.
TGGATTCACTCTCCCAAGGCATGGTGGAGGGATTTGACCCTATATGTCCTTGCTCATTTTCAGGAGGATCTGGAGAGGTTGGGACTTTACGAGGCCGTCAGGGCGACTTGTTATGGTATTCAGATGAGCGTAGCGAACTTCTACGCCATCTTTGAGTTGTACTGCCCGGCAGGGACCTTCTTCACCTTTTTGGCGAATTGGGTATGGCTCTGCACGAGATGTGGGAAATCTCTGCTCTGCCTTTGGGGTCTTTTCTATATGAAGAATATTTCCCGTGCGAGGCGAAATTGGCACTTTTGGAGAAGCAGGAGCCCGCCTTGTTTGAGACTTACCAGGAGTTGATGTGCCACCTGTACATTTGTTCCAGCATGCATGGGAGCAGTAAGGGTGCTTCATGCAGTTTGAAGAGCTGGGGAATTATTTGTTCCCTGACCTGGACAGTACTCCTGAAGCAGCTCATTGTGGAGTTGCAGATGAAGACATCTTTCGCTGGATGCAAGAACACTCTCAAGAGGATTTGATTCTGGAAGAAGATGACGGACCCTATGAGAAAGACGATATTCTTCAGAGTTTCCACCACCAGGCTCGTCGACCGACGTCCCGGAAGGCACTTCTGGCTGGTTTTTTGACGGTCTGGTTGAAGAGATGTGTGGTGCCGTCTTCTTCTGGCGATGTCATTCATCCGACTGTCTTATTGCCTGCCGTTCGTCTAGTCCATGGTCGTTCTCTTGACTTCTTCCAGCCATGGTGTGCTGTATTCAAAGAGGCCTGCGTGCATTGACGGATGCTTTTGTAGGCCACCAACAACGAAGCGGGGAAAGGGGACTATTTTGCCTCGCGACGGACCAAACCCCAGAATAGGTCTGCCATATACTTATTTGATGGCATGGTTCGCCCTTCACCGTCCTTCTATCATCCAAGCCGGAGAGGAGCCCCCAGAAGGTGTTCGAATGGCGCTTCTCCGTCGATTCGAGGGGTGTTCATGATCGAAGACTTATGTGGCTGCGGTCCGTAAGTTGCTGTGCCGTCATGACGTCTATAGCCTTTTCCGATGCTTCCCCTACATTCGTGATGCAGGCTATGGTGAAGAATTCAAGGATATAAGGGAAGGGCAGACGTCATTGAGTCGGAGTGTCTTTGAATGGCTGGTTAGCATCCGGCCATCACACTTGTTGTATAGAAGTGGAGACACCTATTACCTGGAGCCCTATGTTCCGAGTCGTTTTGCCCGCCAGTTTGGGTATGACTAACTGTACGCAGGCAATCCAACAGCAATCTGGCTTTCATGGGGAGTCTCATCGATGGGGCTCGTGCCTGGAGATTCTTCACTGCTGGCTGTACTGAGGCGCGACTATGCATGCCACTAAGGACTCCTAACCTTCTGACGACCCTGGGATTCTGTCAGCGGTATAGAACCTCGAACTCCACACCCACTGGATTTTCTATTAATTCCTTTGGTGTGAAGTTAATCTCTCAGCGGTTGAAGCGGAAGGTCACTGAGAAAAATGAGGGTAAAAGGGGTCCGCGTTCTAGGTCTCGGGGATTCATTGCTTGATGATAGCGAAGCCTCGGATGCAGGAAGTCCTTACTTTGAAGCGGATACAGGTGCTAGGCTCGGGCAGCTGCTTCTGGTGAGGGGGCACGGCCCCCATGGAACACGTTGATGTGGAAGAAGTGGAGGAAGAAGATCTTGACGTCCACTTCAAGCGAAAGCGGGAAGGTGGATCTCGTAGGAAGAGGGTAGTGAAGAAGCCTCGTCGCTACGCTCCTACGGTTATTGCAGAGGGCGAATCATCTGCAGTGCCTCCTCATCCTGCTCCATTAGTCATTAGGTTGTCAGCTCCTAGGCAGACTACTGGTAAAGCTGCTCCGGACCCGGGTAAGATCAACTCCGTTCTTGTAATATACTTCTTATGTGTTCCATATGGCTCATTGTTTACTTTATGATTCAAGAACTGAGGCGGTGAGAAGCCCGAGAGCTGAGGCTGCCGGAGAATAGGGGGAGCATTATGATCCCCTGTTCACTTATAGAGAAGGCGATGACGCTGGCTATTTCGCCGTCTCGGAAGAGTCTGGAGGTGATGCGACTGATGTTGGTCCTTCGGGTGCTGGGACTTCAAAAGGAAGTCCCGTAGCTTCTAGCTCTTTTGGGTGGACCACGGAGGGTTCGGCAAGTGAAGGTGGGCCGGCCATTCGTGTCGATTCTGCCAAAGATTTTCCAATGGAGCCTGCAGGGACTAATACAGCCGTCAAGACGATTGAGGCGACATCATCTTTTGGTAGTGTTTTGCCCTTTTGACTCCTGCTATTTATTATGCCTTACTTAAACAAAGTCTTGATGTAGGTGTTCCGCCTCTGGGTACATCGACTTCAAGAGAGCCAACCAATCTTCCTGAGGGAACCAGGAGTGAAGTAAGTACTTCGACCGCGCGGATACTGCTGAGTTGGATGCCTTGTATTACGGGTTGCCCTCTTATCAGCCTGAACGAGCCAGAGGAGACGAAATAGAGGGAACGGTAGTCATGGAATCAACCTCACTTCCAACTATATCAGTGAGTGAGATGCCATTGGTTTCGTCAGTGCCACCTATCTTGCTAGGCGCAGAGCTGAAGGTGATTACCAGTCCTACTTCTCCAACATTGGTGGTTGAGCCAACTCATCCGGAAGTAATCACTAGTCCTACCTCGGTTTGTGGCTAGTGTACTGGTTTCGATGAGGACTCCTCCAAGATCACCGACGACCCCTCATGTTGCTGCAGCCAGTACCTCCATAGTTACGCCAGTGAAGCCAGTAGAAACTCTATCTTAGGGGCTGCTCGTTTGCCGGGCGTAGCTGAGGCCGAGAATGAATTCGTGGCTGAGTTAGTCGACAGCATTTATAAAAGCTTGAAGCAATCCATTGCTTTGGTCTTGAAGGGCTCGACTACCTCATTTTCTGCTTTAAAGGTGGTCCTCTCCCGAAGCATTGACAGTATCCGAAACTTTAGAGGGGATGACTAGGCCGTCACATTGGAGCTTATAGTGGACAGACTCGAGAGGGATGTGGACGAATGGCGCCGTCTTAGCCATTCAGATCTGGAGTCTACAATTAACGAATAGCTTGCGCATCTTGTTGCTCAGATGCATGAAGCTCATCTCGCCGCTCAAGAAGCTGCTAAGGCCCTTTCTTTGATTTGAAATCCTTGGAGACAAGGAAAGTAGAGCTCGAGGATGCCATAGACGCTTCTAGTAGCGCTCTTCTTGACACTGAGGATAAAATTGAAAAGGCCAAGGAAATGATTAGGAAGGCTAATCTTCTTTTGTCCAAGGCTGAACCAGTGCGTCTTGAAGAGACTGCTCGGCTTGAGTAGCTTAAGGCCTAGCATGACGAAGTCTTGCGGCAGGAGCTAGCACAGAGGGCAACCTTGGTTGAAATTGAAGCTCGCTTGGCCCAGACGGCGAGCTTTAATGAGGCCGAGTTGAGGTCGCAGGCGCTTATCAGGGCTGCTGAAGAGAGAAAAACTAGGCTGGCCACTCTTGAAGAACGGATTAAGTCCTATGAAGCACCGTCATAGCTTGTAATCTGTGCATTCATGTATCTCTCTTTTGGAATCAATAAAAAGTGATTTTATTTTGACTCCCCTGTTGTATTTCCAACTGGTTTTAGCTTTTGAATTCTCGCTTTCAAGCTATATCTGAGAAAATAGTCCTTACTGGACTAAAAAGATGAGACCTGGTTATCTACCGGTTCAGAGGTCGCAATGACGTAACCGATTGAGAAGCCATCAAGCTCAAAATTTTGTCGTATGATGACAAAAAAATAGTCCTTGCCGGACTGACAGATGAGACTTGGCTATCTGCCTGTTCAGAGATCGCAATGACGTAACCGATTAAGATGCCACCAAGCTCAAATTTTATCGTATGATGACAAAGAAATAGTCCTTACCGGACAGAAAGATGAGACTTAGCTATTTGCTGTTCAGAGGTCGCAATGACGTAACCGATTGAGAAGCCACCAAGCTTTAAATTTTATCGTATGATGACAAAGGAATAGTCCTTGCTGGACTGAAAGATGAGTCTTGGCTATCTGCCAGTTCAGAAGTCGCAATGACATAACCGATTGAGAAGCCACCAAGCTCAAAATTTGTCATATAATAACAAAGAAATAGTCCTTGCCGGACTGAAAGATGAGACTTGGCTATCTGCCGGTTCAGAGGTCGCAATGACATAACCGATTGAGAAGCCATCAAGCTCAAAATTTGTCATATAATAGCAAATAAATAGTCCTTGCCGGACTGAAAGATGAGTCTTGGTTATCTGCCGGTTCATAGGTCGCAATGACATAACCGATTGAGAAGCCACCAAGCTCAAAATTGGATGGAATTTGAAAGAAATTGTCAGAGGTATATTGTTAACGTGACAACCTAAAAGTCCACCAAGGACTGAGTGGGACTCAGGAACTTGCTAGGGAGCTAGGAAATGAATTCCATAGAAGATCATATGTCAGATGTGTAATGTTAACGTGACAAAAAGAACTTCGTAGGAATTCAGAAAGCAATTTGTCAGAGGTGTAATGTTAACTTGACAAAAAGATATGCCAGAGGTATAATGTTAAACATAGCATGAAAAAGGTCTCGTTTTCATTGCGAAAAACGAGGAGATCACTGTCATAGGTTTAATGTTAACTTAACAGCGAAATGGATGCCAGAGGTGTAGTGTTAAACATGGCATGAAAAGGTCTCGTTCTCACAGGGAAAAACGAGGAGATCACTGTCATAGGTTTAATGTTAACTAACAGCGAAATGGATGCCAGAGGTATAGTGTTAAACATAGCATGAAAAGGTCTCGTTCTCACAGGGAAAAATGAGGAGATCACCGTCATAGGTTTAATGTTAACTTAACAGCGAAATGGATGCCAGAGGTATAGCGTTAAACATAGCATGAAAAGGTCTCGTTCTCACTGAGAGAAACGAGGAGATCACTGTCATAGGTTAATGTTAACTTAACAGCGAAACGGATGCCATAGGTGTAGTGTTAAACATAGCATGAAAAGGTCTCGTTCTCACTGAGAGAAACGAGGAGATCACTATTATAGGTTTAATGTTAATTTAACAGCGAAATGGATGCCAGAGGTGTAGTGTTAAACATAGCATGAAAAGGTCTCATTCTCACAGGGAAAAACAAGGAGATCACTGTCATAGGTTTAATGTTAACTTAATAGCGAAAGGATGCCAGAGGTATAGTGTTAAACATAGCAAGAAAAGGTCTCATTCTTATTAAGAGAAATGAGGAGATCACTGTCATAGGTTTAATGTTAACTTAACAGCGAAATGGATGCCAGAGGTGTAGTGTTAAACATAGCATGAAAAGGTCTCGTTCTCACTGAGAGAAACAAGGAGATCACTGTCATAGTTTAATGTTAACTTAACAGCGAAATGGATTTGCGGTATGAGCAATTTTGGTCAAAAGTATAGTATTAACTTGATCGAGAGATTCATTACTGTTGGAGGTATTTGAACATAGCAGTAATTTGAATTGATCTGTCATTCTTCATATGTGGTCTTACCATTTTATGATGAGAATTGGTAAGTGATTTTGGAGAGGGAATCAAATGGGAATAGGTCCCTTAGGATTTTTAGCAAATCCTCAGCTGTCAACGGGTTTGATATGCCTTTACCAACTACCATTTGAGTCGGGCTAGCCATGCTATTCCCCTCAGCATGATGACTTGTCGAGGACTTATGTTGGACTTAAAGGCCAACATTTTCCTCTATTCTTAATCATTGAAGGTGTTAGATCAAATGGTTAGCGCATGTGTAACCTTGATTCTTCTTTGAGACAACCAGTGTATGACCAGGTTCCTACTGTTTATGGTTGTATGATCTCGCTTGGAGGAAGAGAGAGGCACTCTTTTTGCGTACCTTGGATTTGAAGGTCTTGATCAGAGGTGTAATGTTAACTTGATCATGAGAAGGATCCTTAATCAAGGATAATATTTCTTTAAGAACTTGCCGTTGATCGGCATCATGAGTAAATCGCCATCTGAAGTCATAAGGCGATATGCCCCGTTTGAATAGACTGTTTCTATTACAAATGGTCCCTCCCATTTGGGCTGAAATTTGCCTTTGGTTTTGTGCATCATGATCATTGGTCGTCTGACGGCTAAAACCAAATCTCTTTCTGGAAGACTCTTTGCTTGACCTTCTTATTGAAGGCTTTTGAGATCCGACCTTGATATAACTCAATATGCTGCTGAGCTTGTAACCGCTTTTCATCTGGGGCTTCGAGCTCTTGAAGACGCAATCGATCGTTATCCTCTGATGTGATCTTAGTGATCAGCGCAACTCGTAATGACGGCATCTGAATTTCTAACGGTATGACTGCTTCACACCCGTACATCAGAAAAAAAGGCGTATTGCCTGTCGGGGTCCGAACCGTGGTTCGGTAGGCCCAAAGACATTCACCAAGCTTTTCGTCCCAATCTCGCTTATTCGAGGCGACGAACTTTTTGAGTAACTTGATGATCGTTTTGTTGAATGCTTCCGCCAAGCCATTAGCGGCGGGATTATAGGCAGTTGAAGCCACATTCTGAATTCGGTATTAATCACAGAATCGATAGAATACCTGGCTTATGAATTGGGGACCGTTATCATGGATGATCCGCCTAGGGACACCAAATCGATGGATGACATGGTGTTTGATGAAATTAATCACGTTAGAAGTTTTGACTTCAACCAGTGATATGGTTTCTGCCCACTTTGAAAAGTAATCGGTTATTACTAAGATAAACCGGTGACCTCTGTCGAAGAAGGCTGATTGGCCCTACGACATCGATCCCATGCTTCAAATGGCCATGAAGCAACAGTTGGGTGGAGCAACTCTGGAGGCTGGTGTATGAAGTCCGTATGAATTAGGCATGCTTTACACCTTCGTGCATAATAGATGGCATCGGCTATCATGGTTGGCCAATAATATCCAAGCCTATGCAATCTTCTGTCTTTAAGTTTTGGACCTGGCTGCTGAGCTCCACATATGCCGTCGTGTGCTTCTTTAAGCACTTCCTGTGCCTCTGAATTAGAAAAGTAACGGAGAAGGATACCGTCATATGAACGACGGTAAGTGTCTTCAGAGTTGGATCGTAGTAAAAACAGAGAGACCTTCATCTGATAGATGTTGCTTCTTTAGGATTGTATGACAGCAGACCATGTAAAGCATAGTCGATGAGAGAAAATCGCCAGTATCTCGGCTCAAGATCCGTCGAGATATTATAGACCTCTCTGGTTCTTAACATATGTTTAGAGCAGACAAGGTGCCGAGTCGCCACTTAAGGTGATACTCAGTGTCGACTGGCAAGGCTAGCGTTGTTGCTAATGTAGTAAGAGCATCTGCCTTAGTATTCTGAGATCGAGATACGTGCCCGATGTAAAATCCATCAAACAGATTAGCCATTTCGATGACTGTGTGATAGTAAGGCACCAAGTCTTCGTGACGGACCTCATATTCGCCTTTAACCTGATTAATAATCAGTTTTGAATCGCCGTAAGCTTCAAGGTAGCGTACCCCCATTCCGTGGGCGAGCTGAAGACCAATGAGTAGAGCATTATATTCCGCTGAGAAGGTAATAGCAGGTACCTTTGATTGTACATGATGGCATTCAGGGCAAGAAGACTGAGCGCCATCTTTAGGGATCTCTGGCATATACGTCAGGAATGATTCTGAATTAGCCAGTGCATCTCTGAGTGCTTCTCTTATCTTTTTTGAGAGATGAAGGAGCTCGTATATGGTAATACGAGCCGAGATATTAGCCAGCTGGGCCAATATGTCAAAACGAAAGGGCATGTCAAGCCCTGGGCCTGAAGGTTTCTTCAGGACATGGTCGAATCGGACTTCCTTTGGCTTCTCCTTTCCCTTGGTTGGAACCGAAGCGAATGCTGGTATTTGTACTGACGTCTTTTGCTGTTGTGTCTCGTCAGTAGCTTTCTCATACTGTTTTAAGTATGATTTTTCGGATCGAGTACCCGTCAGCTGAGGTACATTGGCCTGCGTCGCGCAAGCGTGCTTTTCTCCTTTAGAATCACTGAGAGAAGCTGATGTGAAATTGTCATCATCTGGCAGGATGGAGATAATATTGCAGGATTTGCTCTTCGACTTGGACTTCTTTGAATCTCATTGTTCGTCTTGGATAAGGTCTGGGTGTATCCACATGATTTCCCCTGTCTCTAATGTCAAGGGAACAAGACCCCTATTATCTTGAGTTTTAGCTGAAGGATGCTTGACTTTCAACCGTGGTGCAGGGATTGGATAAGTCCCGTCAGGAACTGTGACCTTTGGGGTTTTGCCGTGAGGGTCACCATATTTGCAGTGACTTTCTTTTATTCTGACTTCAACGTCAGGATTCTGACGTCGACCAAAGCTTGAATTCTGTCCTTGAGGACAAAGCATTTGTCGGTAGGATGATGAATCATCCTATGAAAGAGACAGTATTAAGGATCGTTCGTGCGTCCTATTTTATTGGGACGTCGAGCATCCGGCAGCTTCAATTTATTCCCTTTATGGAGTAAATAGAATATTGTGACCACCTGATCGTCTTTGAAGGAGTACTGTTTCGGAGGGAACTTAGACTCCTGATTATTGAAGCCGTTCTTCTTGGCCTTCGACTGAACATCCCCTGATAATTCTACGGACATAGTCTCTTTCTCTTTGGCTTGAGAAGACTGTGCCATGTCGCCACGTCCTTTATTATTCATACCCCATTTGCCTTTAGGGGTGGATGGTTTGAACTTTTTAGCCGACTTTTCGGCTATCTCAGCTTGCTCGACCAGTTCTTTTCAGGTATGGGCTTTGACAGCCCCCATGCGAACCTCTAATTGGTCTAAGAAGTTGTGCCTGTACGTCTGTAAGAGTATGGGTAATGGCATCCCTGCTGGGCACATCAAAGACAAGTTTCTGAACCGTTCAATGTAGTCACGGACAGATTCGCCCTTCTTCTGTACGGTAGAGAGGAGTTTGTCCATGGTTACCTCAGTATCATCCTCATAGAAACGAGAAAAGAATCGGGTTTCCAGGTCGATCCAAGAATTGACGGAGCCCAGCGGGAGACTTCGGAACCAGTCGAATGCTACCCCCTTTAAGGTGCCGATGAATAGTCTAGCCATGATAGCATCATTGTCTATAACATTACCGGTCTGAGACCAGAAATAGTAGATGTGCTGGTTTGGCGAGCTCTTACCATCGTACGTATGTAGCGTTGGTGGTTTGAACTTTGGTGGGTATGGTACTGAATCCTACTCCAGCGGGTAAGGACGGACTGCCCCTACTTCTTTAATTCATCCCTCTGAGTTAGGGATGCGATTTGAGCTTGGATGCCTTTAAGGACTTCAGCGTCCAAAGAAGAACCCTCTTTCGACTTCTTCGTCCTTGGCTGTTCATAACTAAGATGTTCTTCCTCATCATGGTTACTCCCGGTATCATTATTATTCTGGTTATTGAGGAGTTGAGCGAGCATCTGTTTTATGTTGTCCAAAGCTTCTTGCTGGGTCTTGGAAGTTTGCTCCTGAGCTTCCAAATGTCGACGAAGGTCATCATTACCGATTTCAGCCATATTCACTTATACTCTGTCTGTTCGCACTGAGCTGACTGTCGCCGAAGAGGCATACCCACTGTCTTCATCCTCTTCATCAGACCATTAGATTAATCCTCTCCTTGATTCTGGTGAGGTTACTACAGTTGAGGAAGATGGCTGTTCATAACTGTAGGGTATTGCAACCCAAGATCTGGTGTTTCGGAAGATACCCTCTTCATGTACCAAGACCTCGCCCAAGCCCGGGCTATAATCCGGATCTGGGGAACTGTAGGGAGTGTCATGGGACGCTCGTCTGCCCCTACGCAGCTCTCGTCCTTTTCTGATCATGTTAACAGATGCAGAGAGTAGATCACGCGATACGCTCATTTTGCGATGCTTCATCGGAGCTTGCGCCGAGAGTCGACGAAAAACTGATCATCTGGAGGAGTGGCAGGGATTGGTCCTAGCCGGTAATGGACTAAGTGGAGTATCACCAACTGACATCCTAATTGTTGACAACGGGAGGGGGAAGTCTGGAAAGATTCTGACTTCCGTTTGCTTGTCAGGAATTCCCGCAAGTCAGACCTAGTAGGGTCTAAACGATCCAGCGCAGAGGCTCTGTTGGATCGCGCATAGGACGATGTCCTGCTCTTTTTATCACCGCAGAGATAATTACCACTAAATAGTACTTTAGCTCTAGCTTCGCAGCTAAGAACCTTGGGAATGTTCTTGGGTGCTGAAGCTGCATAAGCACCGCTGTGAACACTTAGGGACGATCCCTTAACTCCGCTATGAAGCGCGAGCTTAGCGCTTGATGAACTGGGGAGCGAAGCACGCTGTGGTGCTTTATCCGCTATGTTGTCAAGAAGGTGATTAGCCTTAGATAGCACTTTGGCTCTAAATTCGCGGCTAAAAACTTTAGAAACGCCCTTGGGTGCTGAAGCTGCATAAGCACCGCTATCAGCACTTAGGGACAGTCCCTTAGCTTTGCTGCAAAGAGCGAGCTTAGTAATTGAAGAACCGGGGAATGAAGCACACTGTGGTGCTTTGGTTCGAGCTTCTCTGCTATGAACATCATGCGTGCCCTGAGGTACAGTAGCTTCGCTCATGAGAACGAGGCTGGCGCAAGGATTTATTGCCCCTGAATTAGGAGAAGGCATGGTCGTCGCGACTTCGCAGCTGACAGTCTTGACGAAACAGGCAGGCATCTTGCCTTTTTGAGAGAGATGAGCTTGTGATGTAGCAACGCCTGAGGCTTCATACAGAGCCTTCTGCTTTGGTCTCCACATCTACTTTGAAAGAGGAGACTTAGGTTCGCAGGGAACCTGACTAGCCACACATGAAGCTGAGGGGTGTTGGAAGGATTCTGCCTCCGGTTTCTGCTCCGAATCCTTGGCCATGGAGACCTTTCTATGCTTCCGTGCATGAAGCATTGGACCATCCCCAGAGAGGAGTTCTTCGAATTTTCCTTGGTCGAAGTGAATAACTAGGTTTTCGAAGGTGACAGGCTGAAGATTCTGACCCTTCCATTGCGGGCCTGCTTCCTTGTTGCGCGAGAGGACCGTGGTAGGCTCACAATGAGCCTCATCTGTCTCCGCAGAGACTTGCTTTGAAGACTTAGCCAGAGGGGCTCTGGCCACACCGGCTTCCTTGAATTCAGTGATAGACCCGAAGGTCTGTTCGTCGCATTGCGACACTTGATTCTCAACAGTGGAGAAATCGTTCCCCAGCGGAGTCGCCATCTTATTTTCCATTGATTTTGCAAAGGGGGAAAACTTACAAAAAAAAGGGGTCGAGGAGCTAAATTACAAGTATTCTAAAAAGATTACAAGTAGATCTCCTCTGAGATTCTGGAGAAGTGTGCCGATAGGAGTCTGGTCAGCGCGCGACCACTTTGTCCCTTTGACGATGCGATCGATAGGATTCCCTTCTCGCCTGGTTCGGGGAATCGGAGAACAGAAGGTTGGTAGAACCCTCTTGTTACTTCTCAAACTGCCTTCACTTAGGAATTCCTTCTCGCATGATTCCGGAAATTCCTTGAGAAGAAGGAAGGTATGAGGGTATCCGCACCCTGATTAGAGAAGTAATTCTCTGAATTCTCTGAATTCTAAGAAGCAAGAGAATAGGTCTCTGTTTAGCCGTCTCTTTGCCTGTGTGCGTCGTGCCTCTCCGTGTACCCCTGGTGGTATATTTATAGGGAGAGCAGGGGTATAATTGTCCCTAAAAAAATCTGGAAATAGATTGAGTCAATCTGTTTAAATCTGGAAAGTAACCTTGCTGCTAGCCTAGAATCAGCTTCTGCAAAGCTAGAGATAGTAGGTAGCATCGATCTCCTGATCTGTTCTGATTCTTTCCAAATAATTAAAAGATCTCCCCTGATCTTTTTACTTATTTTAAGAGAGTCAAGTGATTATGGCAAGTAACTACCAAATTTGATCTCAGATTTGATCTTGATTAGATTTGATCTTGATCTTGAATTGATTTGATCTCATCTGGAGATTTAATTGGTCAAAGGTTGACCATCAAAGACCCGCAGCGGAGCTGCCGCGTCGAGCTCGCAGCGGAGCTGGAAGAAGCATCTGGCGAAGTCAGAAGAAAGCTCTTCAGCGGAGCTGAATAACATCTGTGGTGAAGCTACCGAACATCCTTCTGCGGTTGCGTGTGACTTCAAGCGAATCTAACTCTCTGCGGAGTTAACTGAGCATTTAGGCGAAGCTATAAGTTAGCTCCCTGATGGAACTTTGAACGACTTCAAGGCGAAGTTGGGCGATCTTAGCCTCTCAGGCGAGGCTATTCCCTTGGGCTCATGTGATGCTAAGTGTTGAGCTAACCTAGAATCTTAGACTTGATTAGGTCTGTTTAGAGACAATCTGAGCTTACTATCTGCTTCACTGGATCAGTAAAGTCCAAGTTGCTGCTTTGTCCCTCGGAGATGGGTACAAAACTGGTCGTCAGCTTGTCTGTCACTTGTCTTTTGTAAATGTCAACAAGTTTAGACATTGTTCAGGCCAGTGAGAATCTTGTCTTTTTTAAAGTGTCAACACCCATCGCACTATAGTATGAAACACCGAGCGATAACGGCTCATCAGGTGGCGGTTGATTTAGATCCATACGTCATTCCTATAAGATGAGGACGTCTAGTCAACATAATTCACATATATGAAAGTAATTCAGATAAAATTCTTAACTTCATGCAATCACTTTAGTATCTGAATTCTATATAACATTCATTGTCATTTGCAAACAAGTAACTTGCTATATATATATATATATATATATGAGAGAAATGTAAATCAGCTGACACAGGAGGCAAATTCGTCCTATGTCGCACTCAAAAATCATATTTTCCGAATGAATTTTCAAGATCTGATCGTACATTATCATCTTCATATTCTAAGATATACACATATAAAAATCAAGTGATTTGAAGTTCGTTTACTCATTGATCTAAACGTTCTATTTTGTTCTATTGTTAAAAAATCGTTAATGTTTGAACCCAAAAAAAATGTAGTAAATAAACTTCAAATAACTTGATTTTTTATATGTATATATCATAGAATATGAAGATGATAATGTGTGGTCGGATCTTGAAAATTCATTCGGAAAATATGATTTTTGAGTGCGACATAGGAGGAGTTGCCTCCTGTGTCAGCTGATTTACATTTCTCTCTCTCTCTCTCTCTCTCTATATATATATATATATATATATATATATATATATATATATATATATATATATCAAAATGGATACAAGGATATTACATTGATATATCTACCCTTGGATATCCGAACTAACCCGCATGCATGCATACAAGATATGTTAGGACAGATACAACAAAAACTCCTAAGATGTCCATAAACTAGCATACTAGACTTATACATATATATACATATCAAAAGTAATTGCCCATTGATTCATCCATCATAGGGTAGAGTCTCCCCACTCGAGTCCCCACTGGTACTGCTGCTATCCCCGCTATCACCCATGCTTTCCTCACAGTCTTCCCCTGGTAATTTGTCTCCTTCCTAACACCAGTCGTCTAGATCATCATATAAATCCATATAATCTTCCCATTTTTCATCCCAAAAAAGACCTCCATAAGTAAATCCTCTCCGGGTCCCTTCCCTTAATGCACTTGTATCCCCCGTCTCTCCTATATCAAGTGAATCCTCGACCAAACTCTCCGTATCGGTAATGGTCAAATCAGGCTCATTAGACGCCTGAGACTCAATCTCCTCATGGTCTATGTGTACTGGGGCTGAGAATATGATCTCTGGGTCAGTCTCATCAGACTCATAATCCCAATCCATGGAACCTGCCATCCAACTCGCGCTCGAACTATCTGAGCTAGAAATCGGCCAATATATGCTAGAGTTTCCATCTACATATAAACAAGGAGTCACATCAATCTCAAATCGTATAAATAGTCTCGATATACTACTATTATCATACAATAAGAAAGAAAGCAATACACACACACACACACACACACACACACTTACATTTAACTTTTCAATTCATTTGTTCTGTTTGTTGTATTCTACCTGTAAGTTTCATGTTTCAGAATAACTTAGGTTCAATAGGTAATTTAATGTATTCTCTCGTCCCAGTGTCCCATACCACCAATAGCTGTTTCTGAGAGCCTGCACTCTCAGCCAACTCACCTGAATCGGGACGTATGGGCACCCTGATCTGATGCGAGAAAATAACCAATTACCACTTGACTCACGGTTAATCTGTTACATAAAACTCACTACCTTACTATAATCATTCAAGGTTGATCATATAAACAATACTCACACATACACACACATTAAGCCTAACAATTCTATTGCCTCCTACCTCTGACTTAACCTTCTCCTTCTACCTATAACCTTTGCTCTGATACCAACTGTAACGGTTTCAGTCTTAATATTTTTCATTATCACCATTGTCACTGTTTATCCTTAATCTAATACTGAGATTCCCACTATATTCGGCAGTATTTCCTTTAAACGTGGGGCCCGTCAAAATACAATGCTTCAATTTTGGCTAGCATCAGCCTACTTATGGGTTCAAAATATTCCACGCAATATATATATATATATATATATATATATATATATATATATATATATATATATATATATATATATATATAACATCTCGGCATGATTTAGTCCACGTCAAGTTTCCAATATTTATTTCAACCAAACCCAGTATGGCAATCCATAAATCTACACATTTCTACTCTATTATATTCATAACCTCTATTTCATGAACATGATTCAAAGTCAAGTACTCATTAACACAAGCATTTCATACATCACAATTCATTACAAAAGTTTATAGCATGCATCATCTTAGAAAGTTTTACATAGTATTTCTTAAATAATATACACATAAGAAGGAACATGTCAAAACTGAAAATGATCTCCAGTTACCACCTATCCCGTATATTGGCTTTAGGCGGGTCCTTTACCTTTATCCATACCTGAAGGGGATTAGTATAATAGGGTGAGCTTAACAGTTTATTGAGTAAAACACCATATATGTGTATAACAATTATTTATATATATTGGAATTTTTTTGATGATAACAAATATAATTTGTACTATTTTTGTGTATTTTTAGATATTTGTTAAACAGCCTTGATCACACACACTAATAGTCTTATTAGTCGACTTGGCACTTCCTATAGTCGACTAATACAGTTGCTAGTGACTTATCATAAGTCTATAGTCGACTAAGTCCTGTCCAGAAAAGATTTCCACTCTCTGTTTGTTGACTGTAATCAATATTAGTCGACTACACTATTTTATAAGTCGACTAACAGTAGTTTTTCAGAGACTTGCATATCTGTATCATACATCTATAGTCGACTTAACCCCTTGATTAGTCGACTAACTCAGTCAAGATTACCTATACTAGTCGACTTACTCCATATCCTAGTCGACTATAACAGTTTCTGACTGTTAAAGAATCTCCTATAGCATAAGCATGCGTTTTTCCATCTTAGCCACATAAAGAATAAAACAAGTTCAGTTTTATTATTAACACACTTGTTAAAACATGACAGTTAAACTCTCCTTCGGTCACCTCCAGTTAAACCCGGTCCCTTCCTCCAATACGTCATTCAACGTGATATTCTCCCCTTCGGTCATCTCTGCTTCAACCCGGTCCCTTCCTCCAATACATCATTCAACGTGATATTCTCCCCTTCAATCATCTCCGGTTCAACCCGATCCCTTCCTCCAATACGTAAGAAATATAACTTTCATGCAATAGTAACATACAAGGGTTCATAAGGAAATATCAACATAAATAATTATCATAATTTGCCACCTCACATTATGCTAACATTATGGAAGTCATTAATGTGTATAAGTAACAACTTGCTAATTTAACAGCACGCAAGCCTTTTCAAAGTAACTAACATATTGTATCATCTTGATTTGTGCGTAACCTATATATGCATAAAATTAGGTATTATATTATTCATAGAATTATTTATTTTGAAAGGCATGTGTTTGACTATCGTGTATACACACAATAAAAGTTTATTAATCATGCGTAACGGTAAGCATACATGAGATTACCAATTACCTACATCCTGTGAATGGATAAACATGTGTGGGATTTACTATAACATACAGACATGGGTTAGCCTGCTATATACAAGAACATGTATAAATAAAACTAGCTAATACTTACACCCATAGGATTATCTACTATATATAAAGGTATGCATACATGGAAATGGCTATGACCTATTTACCATAGGATTGTCTATAATGTACACTTAAAGTCTAGAAACCATGTACATATGTTATCGTTCACACTCAAATACACTTATAACTTAACAAATTCCACTTACTTCAAACTTGACAACTATCTAATATTATTGTGGAGTTTGGATGTTCTACTCACCCTTGAAGAGATCACCCCCGATTAGCAAGCTTATTTTACTAGCTATATTAGAGTCTACAAGATCATAACAACATCATTAGTAGTCTATATATGAAAAAGAGTAAGAATGATGTATTAGGCCTAAAGATTGCTTACCTTATTCAACCAAAAATCACCCTCCTATCTTGCTAACCTAAGTCAATATTATCTAAGAAATTTATCCCTTTAAGGTGATGTTAGATCACAACTTTTCATCTAGTAGGTTTTTAGAGGAGATAATATAGGCTTAGAAAAGCTTTTTAGTAATTAAAAAGGAAGGGAAGAAGAGTGAGGAATGAGTGAGAGAGAGTGAGTGAGTAAGTGAATGGGAAAGTGGAGGGGAGAGGGCTGTTGGCTGCCCTCTCTTGGCCAGCAACACAATGAGGGAAGGGGGAAAGTTTTAGGAGAAGGACAAAATGAAGAGAGAGAGAGAGAGAGAGAGAGAGAGAGCGTGTGTGTGTAAGTTGCCAAAATGAGGATTTTCTCTCATTTTAATCTTATATACATCAACCTCCTTCAAGGAAATCATGCCAAGTGCCCCTTAAAATTATTACTCCACCTCTCCCCCTTACTCCTATAGGTAAGGCTCCAAAACCCCCCCCTTTATGATGCATTTGTACCCCACAAGTATGGTAGGAAGTACGGTAGGAAGAAAGTCAAAGATACAGGTGTGTATTTACACGTATACACACTTATACATGTATATGTATGGTATAAGATTTTAGTGTAAATATCTTTCATGGATTCTTGTCCCCATATTATTCCCCTAAGGCAATATAAAGTCTCAAGTGTATTAACTGGTGATTAATTAAGGTAAGTGTTACAATAAGAAACTTTTACAATGAACATAACACAATTTTTTCATTCTTAAAGGAATTCTTAACAAGCGTCCATAACTTAAGTTGGGCCTTAGCCTCGTCGTGACCTGAAAAACACGAAACTGAAAGAGGGTGAGCTTAACAACTCAGTGAGCAGACTCAGAAAGAAATCAAGGAATGATATATATATATATATATATATATATATATATATATATATATATATATATATATATATATATATATATATATATATATCAAATAAGAAGCAAGCTTTTCTCCTAATAACAAAGGTAAGTATGGGTCAATAAGAGAAACGAGAAACAACATATCATAATAAACAGTCAACACAACTATCTTCATAGTCTGCGGACGGTCTGACCCCTTCAATCATTGATTTTCTTTAACTTTCTTGAGTTTATATTTGCATATTACAGGGTTATGAGTTCAGTAAAATACTTTCTCGATTATTTAGTTTATATTCGAGTTCATCTTATATATTCACATCATGTATCACACATGTATCTTATATATCATACCCGTAGTGCACCAATCACAATCACACTTCTAGAAATGTAGTTTATTTATCCAGATAATACAAACATCATATAATCATATCACACTTCATGGTACTATCATATCGTACTTAGTGAGATACACATCATATATTATTCATATGCATATACAAAATCTCAAATGAAGTGTGAGATTCGCCGTCTTCCCCCTCCTACCGGCTCCCGCCCAGCCCCCTCCTCCGATATATATATATATATATATATATATATATATATATATATATATATATATATATATATATATATATATATATATATATATATATATATAACAATAACACTAGTCCAAATGACTTCAAGAAGAACCAACATGAGCCAACAATTACTTTACAACTGGCTGGAATACCAATCCAAATGTCTTCAAGAAGTCCCAAACAAATCTGGGTAGAGCGCACTAAATAACCAACTTCAGCTCAGCAAACTGAATGCACCATGCAAATTCAACTATCTTCTCACCCGGAAGATCAAATGCTCATCGAGATCACAAATCTCCACTTAAGTAAAGTCTAAATCTCAGCTTATCGTTGCTAATCTCGAGAAGCCAAATAGCTTCATATGGGCTGCACCGCCAAACGGGCTACACCATTATGACTGCTTACGTACTCCCTGCCTAAGGGATCAAGCCTCTCGTAGTTCATCCTAATGAGCTCCACCGAGTTCGCCTAACTTCCTTCTCCATAGCAATGAACCAAATAGACAGAGATCTATGTTTCTTTACAATTCATTTTCGCAAATTCCTTTTGTTTCCTCTAGCTGTAACAAAAAATGACTTTTTCGACATGTTCAATATCTATATCGGCTACTTGATCTCTACCTGGTGTCACAACATATGAAATCTCAAACGATGCTGAACCAACTGAAGAATATGGAGTAGCATCACTTGATCGAGTCAAACCTGCACAGAAAAATACAAACTTTTAGAACGGTGCTAGGTCCTCAATTCTACCATGTAGCCTAAGGCTAACGGGTCGTGATCCACAAGGAGGGGCAATGATGAAAGTGTTGTGTAAGTTTCTTTCTTTTAATTTACCCAAAACAAGTTAAGAGTTCTCTTCTCAGTTTTATAGAAAGAAAACAAAATAGTTAAGTTAATTAAGAAGGAGATGGTAAAAGAAGAGATGGTGGTGGTGTTGTTGTTTTAGTTACAAAAGAAAAGGTAACAAATAAAGAAAAAGTATTGGTGCAAAAATCAAAAATAAAAAGAAATAAAAGAAGAGTATTTAAGATGGTTTGTTAATTCAAAAGAAAAGAAAAACAAGTTCAAAAAAGAATTAAAAGAGAAAGTGTTGATTGAAAATTGTTAAATTAATCTAAGAAAAAAATTAGAAAAGAGATAAAAGAAGAAGATTTATCTCTATTCTAGATTAAATATATCATGATTAGATGCGAAGTAATGTAAAGTAAAGTAGAAAAAAGAAGTACATGAAAGCAGTGCTTGGCCAGATTGAGTACGATGAAGAAAAGTGGGAAACCTACATTGATTGTCACCTTCAATATAAACTTCTTGAGAAAAAGATTACAATAGTATCACTCTACAATAACTCTTCCTCTCTTTTAACCATGTAACTCTCTCTAACCTAAAAATAAAATAAAAAATAAAAATTACATTGAAGAAGAAAAGAAAATCTAAACTAAATCTCTCTCTGGACTGGTGCCATTTCTGCTTTTAAGGTATGAGGGTAATTATAGGAAAAATAGAAGGATAGGAAGTGTACGAAGATTGGGGATCTGGCTATTTGTGAATTTGAATCCTCCCCTTATCTCCAAATTTGATTTGATTTAACCAGAATTTTATGTGAAAATTCAATTCTGATCAGCAGCTTATTGACGTGTTGATTGTTGAATATGACTTATCAAATGATAGAATTGAAAACAGTGATCAACATAAGAATTATAGCCCTTTAAGTCTTCTTTTTAGTCATATTTAATCATCAAATTTGAGTTTCGGAAGCAAAAATTATGATTGAAATACTAAACCATATTCAGTCTGAATCTGAGTCTAAATTGATTTAGAACTCCGAATTAATTGGATTTTCCGCCTTATCTCCAAATATGAATGCTTCATCTCGTCCATTGATCTTCTCACTATCCATTTATCTTTAATGAAACCGATTGGGTCTTTAAAAAAAATCTGTTTTTCTTTTGCATTTGATGGTATTATCTTATGTATATCCGTTTTCAGATAAGATGGCCTCTAAATCCTCTGAATTTGAGTCGATCTCCATTTGATTTGAACTTTTGGATTTGTTTGGGTAGGATTCATACTTATCTTCTCTCTATCATACTAAAATCACCTAGATGGGGGTGAATAGGTGACTAGCTAATCTAATTGTGAATTAATGAGGAATTAAAATTATTTATGCAAACTAAAAACTATTAAGTTAAATACACAAGGTATAATCTAAGAGTGTCGCCGAATTCCCGGTGAAGGGCTCTGAACTAACTCCTCAAGATTCTTCAAGATAAGAGTTGAGGTGCCGCTATAGCTCTCTTGTTTGAATACAAGTGTGAGCAAACAATCCCGAAGCATATAACAATATAGCACAAGATATATCATGCATATAAAGATGAAAGCAATATAAGCATGCAAGATATAAACACAAGTGAGAGATAGAGAGAGCAATCGCAAACACGGGAGATTTGTTTCGAGGTTCGAGCACCCTTGCTCTACGTCCCCGCCTTCAACACTATGAAGGATTTCAACTACAAAACTGATCCCACTGGATCACTTGGTGCCGCAACACCTACAACGAGTTCACACTAGAACTCCTTGGGCTCACTAGTCCCTATCTTGTTCCCGCAAGAACTACACACCGCAAGCACACTAGCTTGCCGAGGTCGCACCTTTACACCGAGCTCTCACTAGAATTTGAAACAACGCGAACCCGCAAGTCTGCCTCCTCTAATACAAGATTGAACACTTTGATGATCTAAACATTTTGATGACCTCAAACACTCTCACAACAAAGATCCCTATAGGATGGATGTAGTAATGGATAGCTCAAGTGTCTGTGAGAAAAACTTGGATTGATTTGGTGGTGAAAAACTCAAGAAATCTCCTTTACAAAACACTCTTGAAAAACTCTCCTTTTGATATGGAAGTATTTAGCTCTAAAACAAGTGGAGATAAACATTTAGAAGTGTATCAAAAACTAGCTTGAAATCCCACTAAAAATCCTGTTTAAAACAGTCCAAGAGAAGCCCCTTTTATAGGCTTAAAAAATGTGGTCGTTGGAGTCCAACTCAGCAGCCTGTTCTGTTATAGGTCGACCGCCCGGTCGACTGGCCAACAGTCAGATTTCTGACAGTTGTGCCAGCGGTCGACCGTAACCTGGCAAATGACCCAGCGGTCGATCGCTCAGTCGACCGGGCCATTTCCAGAGAGCAAAGGCTCTCTGGCGGTCGACCGTACGATCGACCACCCCTTGGCCGTGCACGTTTGTACACGTCGGTCGACCGCCCGGTCGACCGACCTCTGGTCGGTCGACCGTTCGGTCGACCGGTAGAAGGCCAGAAATAGGTTTTTAGGGATTAAAAACTTGGTCTTTTTCCTTCAATAAAATCCCATAAAATCTCATAAATTCTACAAAAATAAGTTCAGTAATATACTTTGATTTACAAACATATTTGAGTAAAAATCAAAACATGTTACAAACATTTTGAACTAATTTTGTAATATGAAAGTTTTGCCTTAAACAAAAATTTGTATTTTCCAAAATCGATTTTTCCAAAACTTCTCCAAATACAAAAACAAGATATTCTAAACACTTTTTAAGCTTAATGTGTATGGATATGATCCACTACACATATATGATGAAATATCTATGTTTTTGACATTAAGCTCTAAAATAAGTTTTGATAAAACACATGTATATTTTTAATTTTAAAAATCAAACCGGTATTTTTCAAAACGAAAACTCTTTTATGAAAACACATATAAATCTTATTTGTGAGTGTAAATGAACTTGAGCAATCTACCAACAAATCTATCCTTTACACTTTATCTAAAAAAAAATCTTATCACAAACAAATCTAGACACAAGTCTTCTCTTGAAAAATCTTCACTTGAGAAACTTCTTCTCCTTTTGACTTGGTCCAAACCTTGATCCAATGAGATAGACTCCTCTTGAGTACTTGATGCAATCTTGATGCGCAAGCTCTTGAATCAACACGTGTTAGCTCCAAAACTTTGACTTTAAATTCTTTATTGAAGCTAAACACCAAGTAAGATCTTGATCAAATATCTGAGACTAATTTAAGCAAAAGATCATTAGTACTATAACTAAATGAGTTAATCATTATCAAAACTAGAGCGATGGGCCTTTGGGCCAACAATCTCCCCTTTTTGATGATGACAAAACTCATGGAGTTATATATGCATGGATTAAAGTTAAACTTCATAAAAGCTCCCCCTTAACTCATGCATAACAATAAGCATATAGATATTGCAATGAAGTGCATAAAACTAAACAAATATATATGCATAAACAAGGTGAGAGAAACATGCATAAATGAAAAATTCTTTTCCCAAAAGCCTTCTCCTCCTTTTTGTATAAACTTTCAAAATCATCCTCGAGTTATATATGCATGGATTAAAGTTAAGCTTCATAGAAGCTCCCCCTTAACTCATGCATAACAATAAGCATATAGATATTGCAATGAAGTGCATAAAACTAAACAAATATATATGCATAAACAAGGTGAGAGAAACATGCATAAACCAAAAATTATTTTCCCAAAAGCCTTCTTCCCCTCTTTATATAAACTTTCAAAATCATTCTCCTCCTTTTTGTAGAAACATAAACTCAAATAGTAAATATGCATATATAAACTCAAAATCATTCTCCCCCTTTTTGTCAATCATCAACAAAGGGGTGAAAAACAAATCAATAATAAGGATATATATGTGATATACATTCATGAAGAGGAAGGCGTAAAGTTAACTCCCCTGTATACATGCATTACATGAAGAAGGGATGTCAAAATTCTAACTCACATAAAGCATAATATACAATGTATAAGTGGAGATATAAAGCTTCCCTACACACGTGTATCACATAAAGAAGAGATGTCAAGCTCTTCAATACAAGATACACTCAATATGAATCTATATATAGAAGAAATGTTAAGCTCTCCTTGCATATAGGCAATACAAATCAAAACATTTTTAATCATCACTTTAAAGACAAATTTTGAATTTTCTTAAATCAAATTTTGAAATATCACTTGTAAATAAACAAACCAAATGAAATTGAAAATATTGATACCAATTGAAATTAAAACATTAGTAAATTTTGATACTAATGAATGTGAAATATTTTATATTTTGATACCAATTGAAATATATGATAAATTTTGTACCAAATAAAAAGTAATACATTTTGACACCAATATGAAATCGAAACTAAATTGAAACCGAAAAATATAGATACCAATTGAAGTATATTGTAGATTTTGATATCAATTAAAAAATAAAGTATGAAGTATATTAATACCAATTAAAATACCAATTGAAAATAATGCATAAGCTCATTAAAATACCAATTGAGTTACCAATTGAAAACAAGATTTAAGTCAAGCTTAGCACAAACAGAATTTGTACTTTAAACATGTAAAGATTGTAAATCAAGCACAATCAAATCATATATATATGTATGAAAAAATGAAAATACCAAATGAAATTGATATTATTTGAAATTTGAAGCATACATATATAAGAAAACAAATATGAGTATACAAAAATAGAATTTCATGAAGTTCATGTGTATAACTCATACCTAACCACCCTAATCATGCACATAATAAAAGATATTCAATAAGGCATACAAGGCATGGTTGCCCATCCATCCGCCCTTTGGTTGGTAGGGGGTTTTCAAAAATAAGAGTTTGAAAATATTTTAGCATAGTTTGAAAACACTACCAAATGAATAATAAATAACTAGTTTAAAGTAATTTTTGAAAACTAGTTAAAGATCCTTCAAACATGAAAACAAAACATATATTTCTCATGAATCATACTAAATACACAAAAGTTGACACTCAAAATTTATAAAACTCAAAAATATGCTCTTGAAACAAAATCATGAGTAAACAAATGAAATGTGAGTGTACAAGAAACATGTAAATAGTATTTTCATGAAAATAATCAATAAGGTCAAGATAAACATGATTTCTTTTTATCAAAAACATGAAAGACATAAAAATTTATTTTCATTAAAAAACAAACTTTAAGGCATATGTAAGTTCTATCAAAACTAGAAATATGCATACATATCCCAAACATAAAAAGATTTCACAATAGTATTTGCATGAAGGCAAGAGACTCAAGGGTATACATGTATATTTATTAATTTTAGGCAAGAATAACATATACATGAAGTAAACATGCAAAAAAATAGGCAAAACAAGTGTAAATGAGGAAATCATCAAAACTAGGTTATACATGTATATGTAATGAGTATAAAAGAGCAATAAAGTACAAACATATAAGAATCAATTTGTTGCTCACTACTTGTACAAATATAGACACAAATTTTAATAAAAACTACATCTAAACAAGCATTCACCACATGAAGCACAATCAAAACATATATCAAAAAAACATGCTAAAATTTCTTAATGTAAAAGCATGTAAATAAGATAAGAGTTTAGAGATAGTTACCAAACCATAAGAACTATACTCTAAGTGTCCAAAAACATGGTACTCCTTCCACCAAAATTTCCTGATAGCGGTGCATCAATTTATATGTCCATTTAGCCCATGCATCTATCACCAAGGCACCAAAACTCTCACGTCATGTGAGAGCCCACACCTACATCAAACACAAGAGGTGGGGACTTTAGTATCCATTTTCTTTTGGGTCCACGGGAGTTAGTATTGTTCGGAACCGAAACATTTTTATTAGCAAAATTTATAGGATTTACTTTATCATAACAAAATTTTGCTAAATGGCCTTTGCGGCCACAATGTGTACATTTGTACACTCTAGGATGCACATGTGAATGAGTGTGATCATGGAGTGCAAAGTGTGCATATGTGTACCGTGGGTAATGTGCATGAACATGTAGAGCTTATTTTTTTTAAAACAAGGTTTCTAATCTATTATGATTGAATGCACAATTGCTCAAAGTTGAGCTCAAACAATCTATTTTATTTTTAAAAATTTAATCTCATTTTTATCAATAGTTGCATGAAAAGCATGGTGAGAATGAGAATCAACACTCTTGTTCTTTTTAGAAACATTTTCCTTTTCCTTTGAAACAATTTTTCTTTTTAAAGAGTTGTTTTCATTCAAAGCAATTTTCTTTTCTTTTTCCACTAAAATAATTTTATTTTTCAAAGAAGTATTTCCTTCACAAAGATCATTCAAGTTAGAAGTCAAGAAAATATTATCTTTTTTCAGCATATCATTTTCTTTTGATATGCATTCCAATTTATTTTGAAAAGGGCCTTTTTCTTTTAACATGGAATCAAATTTATTTTTTAATTTCTTATTATCCTTTTTAGCAACCCATATTTTTCAAGAAGTTGGTGACAAAAAGATTCAAGCTCATCATATGACATGTCAATATCTTCTTCTAACTCAGATTCAGAGTTTACCTCAATGGGGTTATCCCCTTGGACCATGTAGCATAAGTTGGAAGCATCACTTCCATCATCCGAGTCACTCCCCGCATAATATTGCTCTTGTTCGCCAAGAGAGACTATAGTGTTCCATACTACAAAAGACGAATCAAAGTTAGAAACCCTAGATAAATATTCATCATTTAGGGTTGACTTAAGAGCATGGATGATTTTGCATTAGCCTCTAGATGTTTGCCATTTAAAGAATATGAATTTTTAATAGTGACAAAATAAACATGAATCCCTAAGGCTTTGAGGTACAATGACATCTTAACCTTCCAAGTTTGGACGTGAAGAATATCAAAATTGGGAGGTGACATGAAATCCATGTGTGTGTACAAATATTGTGATTAGTTATAAATGAAGATCTTTAACTCAAGGTTATTAGACCCAAATCAAGAGCACCAAGCTCTGATACCAATTGAAATCACCTAGCGGGGGGTGAATATGTGACTAGCTAACCTAATGGTGAATTAATGCAGAATTAAAACTATTTATGCAAACTAAAAACTATTAAGCTAAACACACAAGGTATAACTTAAGAGTGTAGCCGAATTCCCGGTGAAGAGCTCTGGACTAACTCCTCAAGATTCCTCTAGATAAGAGATGAGGTGCCGCTATGGCTCTCTTGGTTGAATACAAGTGTGAGCAAACAATCCCTAAGCATATAACAATATAGCACAAGATATATCAAGCATATAAAGATAAAAGCAATATAAGCATGCAAGATATAAACACAAGTGAGAGATAGAGAGAGCAATCGTAAACACAAGAGATTTGTTTCGAGGTTCGAGCACCCTTACTCTACGTCCCCGCCTTCAACACTATGAAGGATTTCCACTAAAAATCGATCCCAC
The DNA here is from genome assembly GCA_038442645.1 of Agave tequilana. NCBI lineage: Eukaryota > Viridiplantae > Streptophyta > Magnoliopsida > Asparagales > Asparagaceae > Agave > Agave tequilana. Next base: position 31,755 of record JAVJIF010010297.1, read on the forward strand.
CGGATCATCTGGTGCCGCAACACCTACAACAAGTTCACACTAGAACTCCTTGGACTCACTAGTCCCTCTCTTGTTCCCACAAGAACTACACACCACAAGCACACTAGCTTGCCGAGGCCGCACCTCTACACCGAGCTCTCACTAGAACTTGAAACAATGCGAACCTGCAAGTTCGCCTCCTCAAATACAAGATTGAACACTTTGGTGATCTAAACACTTTGATCACCTCAAACACTCTCATAACAAAGATCCCTATAGGATGGATGTAGTAATGGATAGCTCAAGTGTATGTAAGAAAAACTTGGATTGATTTGGTGGTGAAAAATTCAAGAAATCTCTTTTACAAAACACTCTTGAAAAACTCTCCTTTTGATATGGAAGTATTTGGCTCTAAAACAAGTGGAGATAAACACTTAGAAGTGTATCAAAAACTAGCTTGAAATCCTACTAAAAATCTTGTTTAAAACAGTCCAAGAGAAGCCCCTTTTATAGGCTTCAAAAATGTGGCCGTTGGAGGCCAACTCAGCAGCCTGGTTTGCTGTCGGTCGACCACCCGGTCGACCGGTCAACGGTCAGATTTCTGACTGTTGTGCCAGCGGTCAACCAGCCGGTCGACCGTAACCTGGCAAACGACCCAGCGGTCGATCACTCGGTCGACCGGGCCATTTCCAGAGAGCAAAGGCTCTCTCGCAGTCGACCGTGCGGTCGACCGCCCTTGGCCGTGCTCGTTTTTGCATGTCGGTCGACCGACCTCTGGTTTGGTTGACCGTTCGGTCGACCGGCAGAAGGCCAGAAACAAGTTTTTAGGGATTAAAAACTCGGTCTTTTTCCTTCAATAAAATCCTATAAAATCTCATAAATTCTACAAAAATAAGTTCAGTGATATACTTTGATATACAAACATGTTTGAGTAAAAATCAAAACATGTTACAAACATTTTGAACTATTTTTATAATATGGAAGTTTTGCCTTAAACAAAAATCTGTATTTTCTAAAATCGATTTTTTCAAAACTTCTCTAAATACAAAAACAAGATATTCTAAACACTTTTTAAGCTTAGTGTGTATGGATATGATCCACTACACATATATGATGAAATATCTATGTTTTTGACATTAAGATCTAAAATAAGTTTTGATAAAACACATGTATAATTTTAATCTTAAAAATCAAACCGGAATTTTTCAAAATGAAAACTCTTTTATGAAAACACATATAAATCTTGTGTGTGAGTGTAAATGAACTTGAGCAATCTACCAACTAATCTATCCTTTATATTTTATCTAAAAACAAAATCTTACCACAAACAAACCTAAACACAAGTCTTCTCTTGAAAAATCTTCACTTGAGAAACTTCTTCTCCTTCTTGACTTGGTCTAAACCTTGATCCAATGAGCTAGACTCCTCTTGAGTACTTGATGCAATCTTGATGTGCGAGCTCTTGAATCAACACGTGCTAGCTCCAAAACTTTGACTTTAAATCCTTTGTTGAAACTAAACACCAACTAAGATCTTGATCAAACATCTGAGACTGATTTAAACACAAGATCATTGTACTATAACTACATGAGTTAATCATCATCAAAACTAGAGCGATGGGCCTTTGAGCCAACACATACCCTACATGATTTGGACATTGAGACAAGTGAGTTTGTAGAATTTATTACAGAATAAATGTTGGAATGCAGTAACAATTATGTAATATATGTGTCCAAATATCACTCTTTACCCGCTATGATAACACCAACTTGATCTTCACCATCTCTACTTGTTGGGAGACGATAGGCTTCACCATCGAAGTCTCATCCAACATGACATGTCTATTCGAGATAAACTCCCAATTTTCTGATCTCATATCTTATATCTTTTAAAGTCTTCTTTGTATCACAAAAATACCAACTTGTTCGCTTTAAAGTACAACATATCTTTCTTGACATCAACATAAGCCGGACAACCAAATACCCTAAGCAAATCATGGTCATGAGCAACACTATCTGATCAAATATCTAACGAAGTCTTACCTCCTATCATAGTCATCGGTAGTCTATGCAAGAGATGACTAGCATACCCAATCGCTTCAGCTCAAAATAATTTGTCTAATGATGCATTAGATAACAAATACTGAATCTTTTCCAACAAGGCACGGTTCATCTCTCTAACTATACTAATTTTTTTATTTGTGAAGTGAGTCACAATACTATTGTTCTAGCCAACTTGAGGAAAAATTATTGCACTCTTCAATATGATCACATCGGAGCACCTTGATCTTCCTACATGTCTGATTCTCCATCAGCTTCTTTCACTTCACCGACAACTCTAGGATTTTAACTATTTTTTCTCATACGGTATACCCAATAATGCCTAGAATAATCATCTGTAATAGAGATAAAGTACCGATGGCCTTCAAGTGATGCAATCTTGATAGGACCCCAAACATCCACGTGAACACAATCAAGAAGACGATACAAATGGTGAGTAACTGTGCCGAATTTTACCTTCTGGTCCAGAACTTAACTGTAACGGTCCCAGGTTTAATTACCTCAAAATTTCATGATCATCAACCTTATTGCTCGTTAATCAAAATATACTAAAGAAATTTCGGTAGCATCTCCTCTGAGATATAGACTCCATCTCAATATAATAATTAGATTTCGGCTAACATTAGCCTACTTATAGATCTCATTTTAATCATATAGTTCATCCCAAGGTCCATCAAATAAACATATACAGAAGAGTGCTTCCGTGGTATACTATTCTAACTCATAGTGACTAATAACATCAGAGTTTACAAATGGATTCACATTCTACAATAAGTACATACATTATCTCAGGAGAACATCCTTGCAGCTCTAAGTCGAACCTTCGCCTTGCCATGACCTGAAAATATCAATCTGTGGTGGGGTGAGCTCAACAGCTCAGTGAGAAAAGTCATGCAAAATAGAGTTTGTATTATACTACCATTGTACTTCAAGTATTATGCAGTTGAGCAGTGTCAAAAATCAGTTTCAATACTTTCTACTTGTGATTGATACTGCAGCTTATGAATCATAGACTCTTTCTATTATCTGTTACTTCCTATATGTATTCTTCTGGGCATACGTGACCAATATTTCATTAACATACAATCTCAATGATTTTGCAATACTTGATCTACTCGTTAGTCTCTTATAATCGCCTCTCCTGTTTTCAGTTTGTAACATGTTCGTATTTCATATATATAGTCATGGTCACAACACAACTCTTAGAGAGCCTAATTTTACTCACTAGATTAGTTACAGTTCATTATTGCACCTACCCCAATATACATATGACATCACACACTACTCATGATAGTATCCCATTATAATTGTGTTCATACATGAAGAAATACGGGACACTCACATCCATATACTGGATGTCATAACAATCATATGCATATACCGGATATCATGAACAATCATATGCATATACTAGGTGCTATACCTATTAACATCCATAATTCGGATATCATAACAATCATATCCATATACCGGATATCATAAATAATCATATGATATACTAGGTGTCATACCTATTAACATTCATAATTCGGATATCATAACAATCATATCCATATACCGGATATCATAAACAATCATTCAAGTGTTCTTTTATAAAATAATATCAATACTCCCCTTCGATCACCTCCGGTTCAACCTGGTCCCTTCCTCCAATACGTTATACCACGTATTATTCTCCCATTCGATCACCTCCGGCTCAACCCGGTCCCTTCCTTCGAACGTTATACCACGTATTATTCTCTCCTTCGATCACCTCCGGTTCAACCCGGTCCCTTCCTCCAAACATGCAATAATCATATCCTTCATGTAATAATCACATGCAAGGATTTATAAGACAATGCCAACATGTTATATCATTCAAATATATGTGTAGCCAAATATATGCATGAAGTCAAGTATGATGTTCATTCATAAAACTATTTCTTTTTAAGAGGCATATGTTAGACTACTATGCATACACACTAACGTGTCGATCATGCGCCCATGTAAGCATTCAACTTAATGATCTCCAATATCTTACCGGTCAAGTTCTGACTCGTAGTACCAGTATTCGCTTCTCCTAATCATAATACTTATTCACCTTTTATCATTTAATTAACAGTAGGGATTAGTCATCATTTGCCTCTTTTATCCTCAGGCAAACTGCCTATTGGTTACAACTTGATTTAATTCAGAATCTTCTCATTACTTCTGATACAAGTGATAGATACACGACAATTCTGATATTAATGAATTATTACACTTTCAATATCATAATTATCCTTTATTTCAAGTAAGGACTGATTTTAATACTTTTATTTGGTACAGCCCAAATTTATCCCAAGTTTCATCAATACTGGTGTTAACGCTACTGACTTCTATACATCATGTTTTGTTATTGCTTACTTCTATTTTCAAGTTCCAAACCACACAGTCATTTACTAGCCAAATCATCATCTGTTTTCGCATATGAATCAAACCACACACATGTGTACATGCGTACACATGCACATATCACTTACCCATACTGGATCACTAATCTCATTGACACGACGCTCAATCTTTCATCTGTATTACTAACTTTCAATTATTAAGGTAATTATCTAACTCTTACCGGTTAGATATAATCGGTGTCACTATAAAGATGTGACTTCCAATCTTAATAGGGGATTCCGATGTTCTGCTAAATCAATTACAAGAATACTTGAAAGTCTCTGGTGTATCGAGTAGGCATACCAAAATATTAGTTTAATACTATCGGTATTTGTTTTGTTGATATCGAATTATCCGCCATAATAAATATACTTAAATATTAAGTTATTAGATTTACTCAATACCGACTCTAACTGGTTTTTACCAGTTTAATTACTCGCTTGATACTTATACAACATCATTGGTCGCCCATTATCTGATAATCATCAGACCTGATCTTATTCAGTAGTTTTCATTAATAATCATTAATCGCTAAAAGTACGATATCTACTTGCGAGTTCTGGTTCGAAGGTTTTATTCTTCCACCTCTCATTGGGTTCGATAAATCTTAGTTATTTATCCAACCAATTGTTTTTAGTTCCTACCGATTAACAACTTAATCGATATATAAACATGTAGGCCATCAGCTGACTCTCGTTGCCTCAAACGTGCTAGTTGATGCACAAAATCACGTCATGAGCATATATATATCATGAAATACAACAAATACGAAAACAGTATTCGCAAGATAATACTCAACATACTACATAATATTTGAGTATCCCGTATACTTAGCTTAACAATAAGCTTTTGCTATTCAGTTTACTTATCAAGCATGTCCGGTAGAGTTAGGCATTCAGTTGCTCTAATTCAGTTTGTTATCAATTACTTTGATCGGTTCCATCATTATCGGTTCACGTTCACCGTTTCTAATTAACAGAAATATTCCGATCCCATCTGAGTTATCAATATTAACAAAACCTTCAATAGTTTAATCAGTACGCTATTTCTAGCATGCTGCATCAATTACATATATCCCATTTAACAGAGTTTTCTATATCACGGTTATATCGAGTTACTCGAAGATAATTTCCAATTTCAATTACTTAGTTCAATTCTAATATCAACTTCGTGTTCTGCTTATACCAGTATCAACATAACCGATTCTATAATTATCCGACCATGGTTGATGGGTCTCAAGTGATCTTTTATCTTGACTGATTTCTAATTATCTCTTATTAATAATAAACATTCATGATCTGTAATCGATTCCCGGTTGTCATTGTTTAGTCCACTCACTGAGTATACCGGTGTTAACCAATTGCCATCCGATTATTATTATCCTTAACTATTACTTTCATTACAGATTGGACATCATTTGCATATAATATCGATCTTCATTTAACTATCATCATTATTATATTAATAGTCAGTACACATGCAATCACAGTGTGTAATGGAATCAGAGGTAAACTTTACCCACTTAATGACTTTCAGGTTGAGTGACATCAATATTCATCACAGACGGGTAGATGGTATTAACCAAAATTTATACTTTATCATTTCTATCAGAACCCAGCACTTAATTGTTCGATTCTCAATCCTAGTAAATACTCGCAACATATACATGATGCTCAGAATTTCACAAACACATAACTTATGTGGCATGCGCCTATGCGCAATCATTTTAATACACTTACAGATTCTTAATGGTCATGTTATATGAATTTTAAATAACAATTCTCAATTTGGTATCATACCCGTATTAGGTTCTCACACACATATACATAACATATTCGTGAGTCATTATCCGGATACTCTACTTGGATTTCGGTTCCATAACACCAATTCACTTTTACAGTAACTATCACAATCATCTTTTTAATGACGTAATCTCTTAGTTTCAATGAATCCATGTTATCAATAATTTCCCAGCAACAATTATTTCTAAATTGGGAAAAAAATAAGATTTAAGTTAGGACTTCCACTCACCGGGTATACCGATAAATTTTGAACACCCAATACTATATACTGATATAAAAGATGTGTAGCTCTCATTTTTACGATCACAACGGCTCAAGAATCGTCCGAATCCGACTTCGGATGGCCAAGATATCGTTCGGAAACCAAAACCAATACAAAAGGTTAGATATGTAATAACAGAAAATATTCAGGGGGCTGTTTGTAATTTTTTAGGGCCCCAAAATAATTATTCAATCTTACAGGGGCTAAAATGAAATTTACCTTATAAAACGGGTTGGGTCTTAATGGGTTCGGGTTTGGGTTGAACCCGAAACCCAAACCCATCTCTTAAACTCTTCTTCTTCTTTTCTCTCTCTGTTTTTTTTTACAAAGGCAACAGCAGCAGCAGCACGCTGCTGCTGCTTCCCTCACCCCGGCGTCGTGCCGCCTGGCCTGCGCGCCTCCGGCGCCGCGCCGCGCCGCCTGGCACCACCGTGAGAGGGAGAGGGGGAGAGAGAGAGACTAAGGGAGAAAGAGAGGAGGATGGGTGGGGGCCGGGTGTTCCCCCCCTGGCCGGCCGCCGTGCCTGGCCGGCCTCCGGCGCCGCCGGCCTCCGGCGTGCCGCCGGCCAGCACCACACAGAGAGAGAAAGAGAGAGGCTGGGGGAGAGAGGGAGAGAGAGAGAGAATTAGGGGGAGAGAGATGAAGATAAGAGTGAGAGAGAAAGAGGGAAAATGAGAGTTTATCTCTCTTCCCCACCTACTCCCACCTACTCTTCATTCTTCCCATACTTCCCTCATACCCCATACCACTCATACTCCATCAATCATAATTTATTTATATTTTATTTTCATTTTCTTTCTTTCTTCATTTTCCCAACTTATTTAATACAATCATAAATAGTATGAATACCAATAGCCGGTATTAATACGAGTATTTCATGCAGATCCATTCCGGGATTTTCTATAATGAATCACTGAAATTCATTTAACACAAAATTTACAATTTGATAGTCATAATAATTCTAGAAAAATATTATTAACCCAATAATATTACTTTAACTCAGGGTTTAATAATCCGGGTGTTACAGCCCTACCCCCCTTAGCAAAAGTTTCGTCCTCGAAACTTGGCATATCTGATAATAAGTAAGAGTAATACTTTCAATTTCTTCTTTCTCTCATGAAATCTTTCTTCAAATAGAGAAATTTTGTTTTCTTCCGACCATGCATTTCCTTATGTGTTCACAACATGCAATATATGTCCAATATTATCACTTTCATACAGAATTTATCTTACACATACGTTATATCATTACATTCACCATCATACTTGGTGATATACACATCATATAGCATTACATACACACATCACACTTGGTGATAATCTATTATATATCATCACACATCGTATCAGCACATACACGTACCATACCTGATGATACGTCTATCACATATACTCAATATGGTTCTTCCGTTCTGATTAAATCTTATCTTGCCTGATATTTTTGTCATTTTCTTATCCCAGTGTCCCATACCACCGGTAGTTCATACTAAGGGCCCGCACCCCTAATAGAACTCATCCGAATCAAAGTATATGCGGGTATACTTTCATTCAAATATAAGAAAAAGTTAAATATCATGCATTTTGAGATTAATCATACGCATAAGAACCCATTACACTTATGAACTTCTTACATCAAGGCACACATTCATTCATACAAACTGCACACTTACAGACATTAATTATAACAATCAATGTTATTCCTAAACCAATGACTTAAATCAATCTCTAGGCTAATACTGCCTTAGACTCACACCTGAGTTCTACTCCAAGTTTCTAAGCCTAAGCTCTGATACCAACTGTAACGGTCCCAGGTTTAATTACCTCAAAATTTCATGATCATCAACCTTATTGCTCGTTAATCAGAATATACTAAAGAAATTTCGGCAGCATCTCCTCTGAAATATAGACTCCATCTCAATATAATAATTAGATTTCGGCTAACATCAGCCTACTTATAGATCTCATTTTCATCATATAGTTCATCCCAAGGTCCATCAAATAAACATATACAGAAGAGTGCTTCCGTGGTATACTATTCTAACTCATAGTGACTAATAACATCAGAGTTTACAAAAGGATTTACATTCTACAATAAGTACATACGTTATCTCAGGAGAACATCCTTGCAGCTCTAAGTCGAACCTTCGCCTTGCCATGACCTGAAAATATCAATCTGTGGTGGGGTGAGCTCAACAGCTCAGTGAGAGAAGTCATGCAAAATAGAGTTTGTATTATACTACCATTGTACTTCAAGTATTATGCAGTTGAGCAGTGTCAAAAATTAGTTTCAATACTTTCTACTTGTGATTGATACTGCAGCTTATGAATCATAAACTCTTTCTATTATCTGTTACTTCCTATATGTATTCTTCTGGGCACACGTGACCAATATTTCATTAACATACAATCTCAATGATTTTGCAATACTTGATCTACTCGTTAGTCTCTTATAATCGCCTCTCCTGTTTTCAGTTTGTAACATGTTCGTATTTCATATATATAGTCATGGTCACAACACAACTCTTAGAGAGCCTAATTTTACTCACTAGATTAGTTACAGTTCAATATTGCACCTACCCCAATATACATATGACATCACACACTACTCATGATAGTATCCCATTATAATTGTGTTCATACATGAAGAAATACGGGACACTCACATCCATATACTGGATGTCATAACAATCATATGCATATACCGGATATCATGAACAATCATATGCATATACTAGGTGCTATACCTATTAACATCCATAATTCAGATATCATAACAATCATATCCATATACCGGATATCATAAACAATCATATGATATGCTAGGTGTCATACCTATTAACATCCATAATTCGGATATCATAACAATCATATCCATATACCGGATATCATAAACAATCATTCAAGTGTACTTTTATAAAATAATATCAATACTCCCCTTCGATCACCTCCGGTTCAACCCGGTCCCTTCCTCCAATACGTTATACCACGTATTATTCTCCCATTCGATCACCTCCGGCTCAACCCGGTCCCTTCCTCTGAACGTTATACCACGTATTATTCTCTCCTTCGATCACCTCCGGTTCAACCCGGTCCCTTCCTCCAAACATGCAATAATCATATCCTTCATGTAATAATCACATGCAAGGATTCATAAGACAATGCCAACATGTTATATCATTCAAATATATGTGTAGCCAAATATATGCATGAAGTCAAGTATGATGTTCATTCATAAAACTATTTCTTTTTAAGAGGCATATGTTAGACTACTATGCATACACACTAACGTGTCGATCATGCACCCATGTAAGCATTCAACTTAATGATCTCCAATATCTTACCGGTCAAGTTCTGACTCGTAGTACCAGTATTCGCTTCTCCTAATCATAATACTTATTCACCTTTTATCATTTAATTAACAGTAGGGATTAGTCATCATTTGCCTCTTTTATCCTCAGGCAAACTGCCTATTGGTTACAACTTGATTTAATTCAGAATCTTCTCATTACTTCTGATACAAGTGATAGTTACACGACAATTCTGATATTAATGAATTATTACACTTTCAATATCATAATTATCCTTTATTTCAAGTAAGGACTGATTTTAATACTTTTATTTGGTACAGCCCAAATTTATCTCAGGTTTCATCAATACTGGTGTTAACGCTACTGACTTCTATACAACATGTTTTGTTATTGCTTACTTCTATCTTCAAGTTCCAAACCACACAGTCATTTACTAGCCAAATCATCATCTGTTTTCGCATATGAATCAAACCACACACATGTGTACATGCGTACACATGCACATATCACTTACCCATACTGAATCACTAATCTCATTGACACGACGCTCAATCTTTCGTCTGTATTACTAACTTTCAATTACTAAGGTAATTATCTAACTCTTACCGGTTAGATATAATCGGTGTCACTATAAAGATGTGACTTCCAATCTTAATAGGGGATTCCGATGTTCTGCTAAATCAATTACAAGAATACTTGAAAGTCTCTGGTGTATCGAGTAGGCATACCAAAATATTAGTTTAATACTATCGGTATTTGTTTTGTTGATATCGAATTATCCGCCATAATAAATATACTTAAATATTAAGTTATTAGATTTACTCAATACCGACTCTAACTGGTTTTTACCAGTTTAATTACTCGCTTGATACTTATACAACATCATCGGTCGCCCATTATCTGATAATCATCAGACCTAATCTTATTCAGTAGTTTTCATTAATAATCATTAATCGCTAAAAGCACGATATCTACTTGCGAGTTCTGGTTCGAAGGTTTTATTCTTCCACCTCTCATTGGGTTCGATAAATCTTAGTTATTTATCCAACCAATTGTTTTTAGTTCCTACCGATTAACAACTTAATCGATATATAAACATGTAGGCCATCAGCTGACTCTCGTTGCCCCAAACGTGCTAGTTGATGCACAAAATCACGTCATGAGCATATATATATCATGAAACACAACAAATACGAAAACAGTATTCGCAAGAGTAATACTCAACATACTACATAATATTTGAGTATCCCGTATACTTAGCTTAACAATAAGCTTTTGCTATTTAGTTTACTTATCAAGCATGTCCGGTAGAGTTAGGCATTCAGTTGCTCTAATTCAGTTTGTTATCAATTACTTTGATCGGTTCCATCATTATCGGTTCACGTTCACCGTTGCTAATTAACAGAAATATTCCAATCCCATCTGAGTTATCAATATTAACAAAACCTTCAATTGTTTAATCAGTACGCTATTTCTAGCATGCTGCATCAATTACATATATCCCATTTAACAGAGTTTTCTATATCACGGTTATATCGAGTTACTCGAAGATAATTTCCAATTTCAATTACTTAGTTCAATTCTAATATCAACTTCGTGTTCTGCTTATACCAGTATCAACATAACCGATTCTATAATTATCCGACCATGGTTGATGGGTCTCAAGTGATCTTTTATCTTGACTGATTTCTAATTATCTCTTATTAATAATAAACATTCATGATCTGTAATCGATTCCCGGTTGTCACTGTTTAGTCCACTCACCGAGTATACTGGTGTTAACCAATTGCCATCCGATTATTATTATCCTTAACTATTACTTTCATAACAGATTGGACATCACTTGCATATAATATCGATCTTCATTTAACTATCATCATTATTATATTAATAGTCAGTACACATGCAATCACAGTGTGTAATGGAATCGGAGGTAAACTTTACCCACTTAATGACTTTCAGGTTGAGTGACATCAATATTCATCACAGACGGGTAGATGGTATTAATCAAAATTTTTACTTTATCATTTCTATCAGAACCCAGCACTTAATTGTTCGATTCTCAATCCTAGTAAATACTCGCAACATATACATGATGCTCAGAATTCCACAAACACATAACTTATTTGGCATGCGCCTATGTGCAATCATTTTAATACACTTACAGATTCTTAATGGTCATGTTATATGAATTTTAAATAACAATTCTCAATTGGTATCATACCCGTATTAGGTTCTCACACACATATACATAACATATCCGTGAGTCATTATCCGGATACTCTACTTGGATTTCGATTCCATAACACCAATTCACTTTTACAATAACTGTCACAATCATCTTTTTAATGACGTAATCTCTTAGTTTCAATGAATCCATATTTTCAATAATTTCCCAGCAACAATTATTTCTAAATTGGGAAAAAAATAAGATTTAAGTTAGGACTTCCACTCACCGGGTATACCGATAAATTTTGAACACCCAATACTATATACTGATATAAAAGATGTGTAGCTCTCGTTTTCACGATCACAACGGCTCAAGAATCGTCCGAATCCGACTTCGGATGGCCAAGATATCGTTCGGAAACCAAAACCAATACAAAAGGTTAGATACGTAATAACAGAAAATATTCAGGGGGCTGTTTGTAATTTTTCAGGGCCCCAAAATAATTATTCAATCTTACAGGGGCTAAAATGAAATTTACCTTATAAAACGGGTTGGGTCTTAATGGGTTCGGGTTTGGGTTGAGCCCGAAACCCAAACCCATCTCTTAAACTCTTCTTCTTCTTTTCTCTTTTTTTTTTTTTACAAAGGCAACAGCAGCAGCAGCACGCTGCTGCTGCTTCCCTCACCCCGGCGCCGCGCCGCGCCGCCTGGCACCACCGTGAGAGGGAGAGGGGGAGAGAGAGAGAGACTAAGGGAGAAAGAGAGGAGGATGGGTGGGGGCCGGGTATTCCTCCCCCCCACGCCGGCTGCCGTGCCTGGCCGGCCTCCGGCGCCGCCGGCCTCCGGCGTGCCGCCGGCCAGCACCACACAGAGAGAGAAAGAGAGAGGATGGGGGAGAGAGAGGGAGAGAGAGAGAGAATTAGGGGGAGAGAGATGAAGATAAGAGTGAGAGAGAAAGAGGGAAAATGAGAGTTTATCTCTCTTCCCCACCTACTCCCACCTACTCTTCATTCTTCCCATACTTCCCTCATACCCCATACCACCCATACTCCATCAATCATAATTTATTTATATTTTATTTTCATTTTTCTTTCTTTCTTCATTTTCCCAACTTATTTAATACAATCATAAATAGTATGAATACCAATACCCGGTATTAATACGAGTATTTCATGCAGATCCATTCCGGGATTTTCTATAATGAATCACTGAAATTCATTTAACACAAAATTTACAATTTGATAGTCATAATAATTCTAGAAAAATATTATTAACCCAATAATATTACTTTAACTCAGGGTTTAATAATCCGGGTATTACATTAACTGTCATGTGATTCCAAATGGCAGGTTGATGCACCTTCCAATACTTGATCTGATATCAAGCCAACTTGTTCGAGCTCACGATGCCATAATCTAGTAGAATCGCTATCTAATTTTTTGAAGATACCAATCCAGTGTGCACTACCCGTCAAGTAGTATACATTGTTATGTCTAATGCCCTTCAGACAATCAATAAGCCGCTAGATATCTTGAGAACACCTTCTCTAAGAGTTTCCCTTAGGCCTTCCGCTTTCAAAGATCCAACTAAGATCAAATTTTTCATCATATGAGAAATATATCTCACATCCTTCAACTCTCTTAATGTCTCATCATACGTCTTGATATGAACAGTACCCTTACTAACCAACTGATATATGTGATCATCTCCCATGGATATCAAACCGCCGTCCAGCTCCTCAAAGCTAGCAAATAACTCTCTTCTAGGAAAAATATGGTAGGTAAAGCCTGTATCCAATATTCACTCAGACGTATCTGAACAACATCTAGATGGTGTAATAGAAAATGAAAACAAAAGAGTCAGAATCATTACCATCCAACTGATGACATTCACCTCAGATGTTTTTGATGACTTCTCCTTCAACTTGAGATGTGGACAATTACTCTTCCAATGTCCTTCCTCTTTACAAAAAACACAATGATTCTTTTCCAATTGGCCATTACCAACCATGTACTTCCAATTTGATTTATACTGATTTCTCCTTTGGTTTGTACTACTTCCTCTCGCAGCCAGTACCTTTGCCGATGTTTTATTGGAAGAAGACTCATTGTCTTTCCTCCTCAGTTTAAAATTCATAAGAGCAGTGGTCACCTCGCTGTAGTTAAGGGATGTTATCCTATTGATCAAGGTAAGTACAAAGGTCTTATTCATCGGGGAGAAAACTCAATAATATCAAAGCTTTGTCTTCACCCTCGGTCACTACATCTACATTCACCAAATCTGCGAGAAGTTTCGAGTAGATGTTAATGTGATCACTAATAGAGTTCTTTTCTTCAACTGAAAGCGATAAAGTCTCCTCTTCAAATGCAAGTGGTTCTTGATGCTCTTTGTCAAGTACTTGCTCGCGAGAGTCTCCTAAATTTTTTTCGCAGATGTCTGATTCATCAAACATACTTTAAATCCTGTATCAGGAAAGACTTAATGATGCCACATTCTGTCTTATTCATCTTCTTCCAAATCTTCTCGTCTACTTTCTCCGTCTCGCTTAAAGCTCAAGAGCATCCTCCAAATTCTGCATATTTAGCGCATCCAGTATTTCTTATCTTCACAATTAAAAATTATTTGTGCAATTAAACTTCACCCCATTAATCTTAAGGTGATAAAAATTATGTATATTCTTTACAACTAAAGAACTACTCCTGTCAGATGTTTATTCAGTCATTTCTATTCCAAATCCTCACAACCAAGCAAGTAATCACAACAATGAAATAGATCTACAATATAAAGATAGGATTTTTACCTCTAATTGAAACTCTAAGAAGGGTTTCTAATTGATCTCTGCACCCAAATATAGAAGATGAGATCCAACACAAAAAAAATTCGATTTTTATCACCGACAAAGTTTCAGATCTACAAGAACCAAGCTTCAAAGTAAGATCCACTCCATCAAACAATCCCAAGCGTAGACTAGAGTTCTGATACCACTTGTAGAAACCTGGAGATGGCCAAAACAAAACTTAAATCACAAACTACCAACTAAGAAGGAGACACACAAAATTTAACGAGGTTCAACAAGATCGCCTATGCTCCTGGGGCAAAAAAAGAGAGATCTATTGATGATTAACAAGCATATAATTGAATTATTAGGTGTTCTCTCAAGAACTCACTTAGCAATCTTCCCAAAGGTGATTTACAATTACCTCTTTAGATATCCAAGAGAGAATCCAAGAGAGAGACAAAAAATCACAATGGGTTCGGTTCTGAGCACAGGCAGAACCCGACTGCTGCGTGGTCCACCGAGACTCCTATCTCGTTTGCTGTTAAGCCTTGATTTGTTGGTCTGCCTTCCTACATCATTGAATCAGCTAGCTGTGAATTGTCACAAGGACCTTCCAGGCTTGCTTATGAGTGATTAATTCGATCACAAATGTGATAGCTCGGACTGGAAATTCGGAGAACTAGTGCGAAAGGGACATTTTTGTGACTGTTTGAATTCGATCTTAATTTTTGAAAACTCAAAGCCTTGTCCATCTTTGTAGTTTTCTCTCAAAATCTCTTTACAGCCGCAAGATAAATAAACAAGCAGTCTTTTTTTTTTTTTGTCCTTTTTCTTTATTATATACATTTGAGGTGTGTGTCCTTGCATCTTTATTTTGTAAATTTTTTTGTTCATCACAAATGGATAGATTTTTCAACATACGAATTCTCATATCTCGTAAGGAAGTGTCATGTCACTTGAGAGCTCAGCACGAGTTGAGCAGTGTCCTTTTTGTCATCTCCTCCACTAGATTTCTTCGGATCCAACACACAAATAAATTAACAAATGAGTCAGATTGAGGTGGTATGTTCTGCAAAGAGCTGTTTCGCATTCTACTGTCGCATTCTACTGCTGCGCTGGTAACCAAATTCTCGCTTCTCTAATTCTTTGGCCCTTAATAATTTGTAGCCAATTTGAACAGTGTAAAATCTCGAACAGCTCTCTTCTAAAAAATGAACAAAAAGAAAATAAAAAAACATTTCTCTTATGATGTATAAGATTATTTTCTTGCCATAGAAAAAAGATTTTCTTAAGATGTTTCAGGAACTAAATTTCCTGCTTTTCTTAGACTGAATTAAAATACAAGCTTTCTCAAGCGAAGGGAAGGGGGAAAAAAAAGTAATTGTACATCTTGTTCTTCTTGTTCTTATTATTATTTCTTCCAAAATTTGATGAGAATTTCTGTAAGAAACTTAAAAGTTGTTAACAAGACCACTCTTATAAATCATTATGAGAAAGGGAATTAAGAGAACAGTGATACTAATCTTGAGAGTTCCATGCGGCTAATTAGTCACCTTCCAATAGTTTTAGTGTTGTTGACAGATGCCAAGAGTAATAAATACATAGCTTCCAACTTGCATGTTATCTCCCATGCTGTGTCGCTATCAAATTAATTAGGTTACATTAACTAATGAAAGGTGTTAATAAAATGAAATTTAACTGTTAACAGGGGCGGCTCAATGCCTAGAGAGGCCTTAGGCAAAAGTTTCTAATGGGCCCTTTTAAAATTCTTAAGGTGGGTGTTCCAGCAGTCCTTGATGTCATTGTCTCTCTCTAGGAGGTAAGAAGCAATGGTTTTTCATCTGCAGTAATCAAAGTTGTATCAATTGAATTAATAAATGAAGAGTCTTTTTATCTTTAAAACAAAAGTTGCTTATGATCTAAAATTAAAAAGTGAATTTTAATTAATTTTTTACTTGTTTCCCAAGAGAGATTGGAGATGAGTAATGAGCTTGTCCTCATACCAGTGAAGGTTTTTTTTTTGAGAAAAAATCGTGAGGCCAAAAGGACCCCTCATGATTAGCGAAGTTGCCACGCTTCGTCCCTGGACTCAGGTAGTTTGTCGATCTCAGACTGTAGCTCTTGCTGCATCTCAAAAACTTCTATCAACCAAAAGGAGAAAGTTAATCTAAAACATAATAAACAAATTGAACAGGAAAAATAAAAGGGCTACACTTGAAACAGAACAACCAAAATCTAAAGAACCTTTTAGGGTCCTGATCTTTTTGGATCACTAGATTACTAAAATCAGAAAAGGGGAAGAAAAAAAAAACCCGAAATAGTTGTTTTGGATCTAAATAGCTAGTGATCAGGTGTTAACAAAGGCCATATAAAATAAGTAATTAGGTTTATTACCATTGTTAGTAGACACTACTCTCCAGTTGCCAAGGGCCATGTTTTTGGATGTAGGAGGCAAGGATGATGTCCTCCTCTGGTGTCCATGTCCTTTTCTTCACCTCAATTTTGTCACAACAAGGTGGCCTTCCCGTTGAGAAATTTTGAGAAAGACAGTTTGAGAGAGAGGTTGAGGATGAAACTGAGTATGTATTTGTTTTATGCAAGACAAAACACAAGGTAAAAGACAAGGAGACAGCAATGAGCATTTACTCACGCTCTATCAAAAGCCATCTCTCTGCGTGTGCGCTCGCGCACGCGCCACACAAACCATGGGAATTCAATGAGAATGCATCGGGAAAAAGGAAAACACTCTGTGCTCTCAAAGTTCATGTAACGCCCCGATCCTAAAGATACGGAGTCGTTATGGCGACGTACATACACGAGGTGAAAACAACCTCACGTGTACGTTGAGCCTCAGTACAGGATATATATACATGAGTTCTAGCATGAAATAGGTACAAGAATACCTGTAGAAAGAGGTCAGTGATCATAACAGATATGAAAAATGGAGACAAATAAGATAACGAAAATAAAACACCAAGATACCTAGGAATAATCCCGATGAGGAAGCTCCGATGTGACTCCATGGTATTCTCGGATACTACGGTACGCGGATCTCCAATCTGGGCACGCAAACCCAGGGTCGTCAGAAAGCGACCTAGTGAGTGGTAAAATGAATGAGGCAGAAATATATACTATAATACTACAAGCATGATACTACTATAGATACGTGATGGTGTATACCATATAATAAGCAGTAGGAATATATCAACATGTAAGCAGTAGGAATATGTAAACAGGTCATCTTTTACTATCTATCATTATTACCTAACCAGTTATCATCAGGTCATGTCTCTAATCGTATCCAGCTGACGAGTGTACATGCTAGTGGTGCTGTTATAACAGTGAACATGTAGATGGGCATATGCTACCTAACCAGTATACGGTGTGGTGCATAGACAGTGAAGATGTATGCAAGGTATACAGAAAATAGAATATATGCACATAAGCATGAATAGGATGCCACTACAGAAAGTGTAACCTGTATCGGGTAAAGTAACAAATAAACATGTAACATGATATCGGATAAATGATCAGGTACAATAAGAAGTACAACTATACAATAGGAAACATGTATCAGGCAAGGAACAATAACAAGTAGTAAACATGTATCAGGCAAGTCATGTAACATTATCGGGATCGGGACAGTTCATGTTATTTATACAATAGTAGCAATCAGTACCACCTGATATTTTAATCAATCTCTTCCAGTGTCCCATACCACTGGCAGTTCATACTAGAGCCCGCACTCTAGTCGAACCCATCCGGACATGGCCTACGGGTACCATTATCCAGACGAGAGAGTAACCAAATAACAAGTGTTCCCAACGCCACTATTGTGTATACTGTTTTATTATGTTAATTGGAAACCCATGGTCGAGGAGTTCTTATCGGGTGGATGTATCCCGTGCATACCCGGGATCACGGCCTTAAACGGACCCCTGGCTGCTGAGACCAGGGCCCTCCGCTAAGAGGGGAGCACGAATCAAGTAACGGGAGCTCATGGAGCTAGTGGTAGGCAGCACTACCGTCCCCTGCAGTGGGACTAACAATATGGATCCAGTACATCACCCGATAAGATCTAATCAACCGTCAAGTCTCCCCCAAACCCAAGTTAACTTTATTATCTTATATGTCAAGTATAATATATAACAAGAACAAATATCGTACATGATATAGGTAACATGATAACAGGACTTGAGCTCTGTTGATAGCATAGAACAATATAACGGGAATTGAGAACAATATAACGGGATCAATATAACGGGAACAATATAACGGGAAACAGGATCAATAGATGTGGAAGTCCACATATAGCATATCAACAGCTCTCAAGTCCAGTATCGGGAATATCCATATCAATAACAGGAAACAATCATATAACATGAATACGGTAACATGGAACAATAGTTCATGTACTATGTACAGGAATCCATATGACAGTAATAGAGAAAGCATACATGCACGTGCAACAGTGATATGCTAAGAAGCTATATGATGATCACAATATATGAGATGATGGTAGTCTGGGAAGTAGTGCATATGAGTAACTGATGTTACGTGTCATAGTCTCGGTGCAACATGTACAAGTACTATCAATGGGCAGTGTCTAATATCAGGTACCGTGAACTACAGTATCCGTGTAATGATGATAACAATAATATGATATGTGGGACTTGTCTGTGTCCTAGTGAAATCCGTGTAACAACGGTAGTCTGTGTATCATGTAGTACCATGTCCTACGGAGTCTAGCATGCATATCTCGTGCCAGTGTAGTGTCATAGTGTCTCTGTGGGTCGGTATACATATAACGTGACTGTGTTACCAGTCATGTCATAATAGTGTCCAAGAATACGATGACATGGTGGCCCGGGTGTCAGTGGCTGTGCAGGTATAATGATCGTGTCCGAGTTGTCAATGCTAGTATGTATGGGTCCGATAATTACTTCCTTGTCTTTATGTTACATCAAGACATAACTAACAAGATTCTATATTATTCCTATTACAATAACTGTCCGATCATGACCAGTGAATAATTGATAATTACCGTATTTTATCCAGAATCATGATATATCAATCAATATCACTACACATGATAAAATAATATTTATAAAAGAAAAACACTCACAAACTGGCTACAGGACTGTAGCTCTCTTCTCCACGATCGCAACGGATCCAGAATCGCCCGAATCGGAGTCCGGATGCTCCCGATATCGCCCGAATACTAAATCAGGACAAAAGGGTTAAATATGTAAATAAAAATATTAAATGCAAATAATAAAAAGTAACGGAGGGTTTTATGCAAAATTATCTTTATTGGGTTTCGGATGCGGGTTTGGCTCATAACGGGTCGGGTCCAGATCTACAACCCATACCCATTAACTTAAGTTAAATAGGTATCGGGTTTCAAGGGTGAACGGGTCGGGTTTAAGGGGTTATTGGGTTTTGATTAACATTGGGTTAATGGGTTTGGGGAAAACCCAAACCCACACTAAACAAAGGGGCAGCAGCAGCTTGCTGCTGCCGCCTACCACAGCCAGCCGGCCAGCTGGGCTGGCCGGTGGCGCTGGCTGGCCGCCGCCGGCGGCGGTCAGGCGGCGGTTCGGGCGCCGGAGAAATAGAGAGAGAGAGAGGAGAAGAAAGAGAAAGGGGGAAGATGTTTACAGGTGAAGAAATAAAAAGAATAGAAAAGGGAAGAAAAGGGAGAAGAAGAAGATGGAGAAGGGGGCGGTGGCGCGGCGGCGGTCGGCCACCGGCCGGGGGCGCCGGCCGAGCTGGAGCGTGGCGGCGCCGGCGCCGGCCGGGGCAGCCGGGCCGCGGGCAAGATTCAGCCCCCCCTTGATGGGTCGTAGAGAGAGAGATGGAGAGAGATAGTGAGATATTAGAGAGAGAGAGAGAGAGAGTTAGGGAGAGAGAGAGGGTTTGGAGAGAGTGAGAGAGAATAGAGGAGAGAGAGAGGAGGGGGGATTTAAAAAGGGAGAGGAGGCGGTGGGTAACAGTGAGGCGGTGGAGAGGCTTGGGGGAGAAGAAAGGGGAAAGAAAAGAAAAAGAAAAGAATTGAAAAGAATAAAATAATATTATTTAGTTCGGCCTAAAATTCGACTAGCTCCGAACGGTGCCCAAAAATTACAAAAAATAGAGAATATTATTCTGAGACATAATATGAAAACGGTTTGTCAAAACTCAACCCGGTTTGCCAACTAAAAATCCCGGAGTGCCTCGCCGATACGGGCGACACCGGTTTGGATGGATTTTCGATAAATTCGGAAAAATGCCCAAAAATACCCTAAGGTAGATAATATGATTCTAAGACACATGGTGAAAGCAAATTCTCAAAATTCTACACCGTTTGTGAAAGAAAAATCGTAAGGCCGGTTATCGGTATCGGTCGACACCGACAACGGAGATTTTCCAAAATAATCCAGAAATAATCCAGAAAATCCTGAAAAAGCTAAAATATTAGAAAATGATATTTGAAACTGAAATTAACTCAATCGGACTACCACGGAGGTCAAATCAATTTTTGCACGTCGTATCGCGTACCGATACGGTGATACGTACACCGGGGAGCAGGGGGTTACATTTCTCCCCACCTTACAAAAATTGCGTCCTCGCAATTTCCATTCAGGTGTGAGAACACTCTTTCCAACCCCAAGGCCTACATGTTACGGGTCCACGACACTTCCGCTGCGCACTCTGATATCTCTAATGAACTCGAGATGGAGAAGTATGGTCGTGAACGAGTCCGAACGGATGGGAAGCAAGACGATGCAAGGAAAGCGAGAAGGAAAATCGGATGTTCTGGTTGACAACTAGAAGGAAAGAAGGAATACAAACGAGTCAAGGCATAAATTGTCAAGGTCATGGTATGCTTGTACTCGTTGCTGGAACCCCAAATTCAGATACAGATCAGTTAATCTGACCTGACTGTACTGTTGGTAAGAGCCCGAGTATTGACCCCAGGTGGTTACCCACACCAGGCGTGAACCTAAGCTCTGATACCACTATGTAACGCCCCGATCCTAAAGATACGGAGTCGTTATGGCGACGTACATACGCGACGTGAAAACAACCTCACGCGTACGTTGAGCCTCAGTACAGGATATATATACATGAGTTCTAGCATGAAATAGGTACAAGAATACCTGTAGAAAGAGGTCAGTGATCATAACAGATATGAAAAATGGAGACAAATAAGATAACGGAAATAAAACACCAAGATACCTAGGAATAATCCCGATGAGGAAGCTCCAATGTGACTCCATGGTATTCTCGGATACTACGGTACGCGGATCTCCAATCTGGGCACGCAAACCCAGGGTCGTCAGAAAGCGACCTAGTGAGTGGTAAAATGAATGAGGCAGTAATATATACTATAGTACTACAAGCATGATACTACTATAGATACGTGATGGTGTATACCATATAATAAGCAGTAGGAATATATCAACATATAAGCAGTAGGAATATGTAAACAGGTCATCTTTTACTATCTATCATTATTACCTAACCAGTTATCATCAGGTCATGTCTCTAATCGTATCCAGCTGACGAGTGTACATGCTAGAGGTGTTGTTATAACAGTGAACATGTAGATGGGCATATGCTACCTAACCAGTATACGGTGTGGTGCATAGACAGTGAAGATGTATGCAAGGTATACAGAAAATAGGATATATGCACATAAGCATGAATAGGATGCCACTACAGAAAGTGTAACCTGTATCGGGTAAAGTAACAAATAGACATGTAACATGATATCGGATAAATGATCAGGTACAATAAGAAGTACAACTATACAATAGGAAACATGTATCATGCAAGGAACAGTAACAAGTAGTAAACATGTATCAGGCAAGTCATGTAACATTATCGGGATCGGGACAGTTCATGTTATTTATACAATAGTAGCAATCAGTACCACCTGATATTTTAATCAATCTCTTCCAGTGTCCCATACCACTGGCAGTTCATACTGGAGCCCGCACTCCAGTCGAACCCATCCGGACATGGCCTACGGGTACCATTATCCAGACGAGAGAGTGACCAAATAACAAGTGTTCCCAACGTCACTATTGTGTATACTGTTTTATTATGTTAATTGGAAACCCATGGTCGAGGAGTTCTTATCGGGTGGATGTATCCCGTGCATACCTGGGATCACGGCCTTAAACGGACCCCTGGCTGCTGGACCAGGGCCCTCCGCTAAGAGGGGAGCACGAATCAAGTAACGGGAGCTCATGGAGCTAGTGGTAGGCAGCACTACCGTCCCCTGCAGTGGGACTAACAATATGGATCCAGTACATCACCCGATAAGATCTAATCAACCGTCAAGTCTCCCCCAAACCCAAGTTAACTTTATTATCTTATATGTCAAGTATAATATATAACAAGAACAAATACCGTACATGATATAGGTAACATGATAACAGGACTTGAGCTCTGTTGATAGCATAGAACAATATAACGGGAATCGAGAACAATATAACGGGATCAATATAACGGGAAAAATATAACGGGAAATGGGATCAATAGATGTGGAAGTCCACATATAGCATATCAACAGCTCTCAAGTCCAGTATCGGGAATATCCATATCAATAACAGGAAACAATCATATAACATGAATACGGTAACATGGAACAATAGTTCATGTACTATGTACAGGAATCCATATGATAGTAATAGAGAAAGCATACATGCACGTGCAACAGTGATATGCTAAGAAGCTATATGATGATCACAATATATGAGATGATGGTAGTCTGGGAAGTAGTGCATATGAGTAACTGATGTTACGTGTCATAGTCTCGGTGCAACATGTACAAGTACTATCAATGGGCAGTGTCTAATATCAGGTACCGTGAACTACAGTATCCGTGTAATGATGATAACAATAATATGATATGTGGGACTTGTCTGTGTCCTAGTGAAATCCGTGTAACAACGGTAGTCTGTGTATCATGTAGTACCATGTCCTACGGAGTCTAGCATGCATATCTCGTGCCAGTGTAGTGTCATAGTGTCTCTGTGAGTCGGTATACATATAACGTGACTGTGTTACCAGTCATGTCATAATAGTGTCCAAGAATACGATGACATGGTGGCCCGGGTGTCAGTGGCTGTGCAGGTATAATGATCGTGTCCGAGTTGTCTATGCTTGTATGTATGGGTCCGATAATTACTTCCTTGTCTTTATGTTACATCAAGACATAACTAACAAGATTCTATATTATTCCTATTACAATAACTGTCCGATCATGACCGGTGAATAATTGATAATTACCGTATTTTATCCAGAATCATGATATATCAATCAATGTCACTACACATGATAAAATAATATTTATAAAAGAAAAACACTCACAAACTGGCTACAGTACTGTAGCTCTCTTCTCCACGATCGCAACGGATTCAGAATCGCCCGAATCGGAGTCCAGATGCTCCCGATATCGCCCGAATACTAAATCAGGACAAAAGGGTTAAATATGTAAATAAAAATATTAAATGCAAATAATAAAAAGTAACGGGGGGTTTTATGCAAAATTACCTTTATTGGTTTCGGATGCGGGTTTGGCTCATAACGGGTCGGGTCCAGATCTACAACCCATACCCATTAACTTAAGTTAAATAGGTATCGGGTTTCAAGGGTGAACGAGTCGGGTTTAAGGGGTTATTGGGTTTTGATTAACATTGGGTTAATGGGTTTGGGGAAAACCCAAACCCACACTAAACAAAGGGGCAGCAGCAGCTTGCTGCTGCCGCCTACCACAGCCAGCCGGCCAGCTGGGCTGGCCGGTGGCGCTGGCTGGCCGCCGGCGGCGGACCCGGCCGTCGGCGGCGGTCAGGCGGCGGTTCGGGCGCCGGAGAAATAGAGAGAGAGAGAGGAGAAGAAAGAGAAAGGGGGGAAGATGTTTACAGGTGAAGAAATAAAAAGAATAGAAAAGGGAAGAAAAGGGAGAAGAAGAAGATGGAGAAGGGGGCGGTGGCGCGGCGGCGGTCGGCCACCGGCCGGGGGCGCCGGCCGGGCTGGGGCGTGGCGGCGCCGGCGCCGGCCGGGGCAGCCGGGCCGCGGGCAAGATTCAGCCCCCCCTTGATGGGTCGTAGAGAGAGAGATGGAGAGAGATAGTGAGATATTAGAGAGAGAGAGAGAGTTAGGGGGAGAGAGAGGGTTTGGAGAGAGTGAGAGAGAGAATAGAGGAGAGAGAGGAGGGGGATTTAAAAAGGGAGAGGAGGCGGTGGGTAACAGTGAGGCGGTGGAGAGGCTTGGGGGAGAAGAAAGGGGAAAGAAAAGAAAAAGAAAAGAATTGAAAAGAATAAAATAATATTATTTAGTTCGGCCTAAAATTTGACTAGCTCCGAACGGTACCCAAAAATTACAGAAAATAGAGAATATTATTCTGAGACATAATATGAAAACGGTTTGTCAAAATTCAACCCGGTTTGCCAATTAAAAATCCCGGAGTGCCCCGCCGATACGGGCGACATCGGTTTGGATGGATTTTCGATAAATTCGGAAAATGCCCAAAAATACCCTAAGGTAGATAATATGATTCTAAGACACATGGTGAAAGCGAATTCTCAAAATTCTACACCGTTTGTGAAAGAAAAATCGTAAGGCTGGTTATCGGTATCGGTCGACACCGACAACGGAGATTTTCCAAAATAATCCAGAAAAAATCCAGAAAATCCTGAAAAAGCTAAAATATTAGAAAATGATATTTGAAACTGAAATTAACTCAATCGGACTACCACAGAGGTCAAATCAATTTTTGCACGTCGTATCGCGTACCGATACGGTGATACGTACACCGGGGAGCAGGGGGTTACAGTTCAGTCTTCGTTTTTGGAGTTTTTGAATTATAACAATTATTATATCTCAGTTATTATGATGAGTAACAACTAATGAAAACAAAGTATTGGGTTCCAAGAAATAGGTTACTATTTTTATAAATTATAAATAATAGGTGACAGTGTTGGGAATTTGACATGATTGATGTTGTTGAAGGCAGTGGACCAGCGTTAAATGATCCACGTTTTTGGGGCCCCATTATACTTGGGGGCTGATCGCGTAAAAAGCAAGTATTAAATAAGAGAAGGAAGTGTGGGCTGATGTTACTGCTTTTGCGATTCTTCCGTAGTAGCGAGTGGCTATACGGGTCGTATCCACAAGGAGGGAGAGCGATATAAGCTTGATGCGGCTTTCAAAGTTCAAGAAGAAATAAAGTTCTTGTTTCCAAATAAAGAATTTGAAAAGTGAAAACAAGTATTTTTAGAAATTGTTGGAAAACGTTTTGTTGGTTTGTAAAAGTGATTTTTTTTTTCTTAGTTGTAAAAATGCATGGCTAACTTTCTACTAAGTGCTCCCACTAATTTCTAACTTTTTGAAGATAGCCTCACGATGGATCATAGGCAAACAAGACACTTGTGCATTGAACTAATCACGTGAAAATCGAGTGAGAGTTCATCCTATAACTTAGCCTTACACGGCAAAAACTCGGACATTCCCATATCAAGATCCGTTAGAAGGCGAGAATAAGGGATGACTCGAGTGCACTATCGGTATCGGCAAAATTTAAAAGGAAAAGAGTCTAACAAGTAAAACACAACTCATAGATCATCAAAACGAATTAAGTATGAAATATAAGAAATAGATACTTGTAGATAAATTAGAATTAGAACCCTCGTCTTAAGATGCCATAGCTCTCATTTGCACAAGGCTTTGTTTGGCACTATTGACTCATACGGGTTATCAAACAAGTGTTAGAAATTAGTGGATTAGTAGTTAGTTAGCCATGCTATGAAAAAGTTAGTTAGCCATCAATAAAGAAGCAACAAAGTAAAAGGGGTAAAAGGGAAAGGGGGAGTTACACTACAACAAAGTAAAAGAAGTAAAGAAGAAAGAAGAAGTTACACTACAACAAGGAAATAAAAGTAAATGCAAAGACAAGTAAATGAAAGAAGGAAGAGAAGTAGTACTTGTATTATCTTGTCACCCTTCAAATACAACACTTTACACACTCTCTCTCTTTCTCTTTAATGGCTAAGACCTAAAACTAGAAGAAGAACTACAACAACAACAACAAACTAAAGACAAGACTACAACTTTTGCCTAAACTCCAATCTGCTTGCATTCGGGACCCCAGGGGGGCTATTTATAGACTCCAGGAGAAAGGGGGCCACGTGCACTGCACGTGGCCCAAAAACTGGGCGCGCGCGCTCCAACTTTGCCGCGGAATCGCGGCAAATGCCGCGATTCCCCGGCAAAGTCAGGGCAGCGCGCGCCCATTTTTGGGTAGCGTGTCGCCCATACTGTCCTCTGGTCGTCTGGGTTCCGGGATTTGCGATTTGACCCCCTATACTGACCAGATCTTCACTCTAAAGTCAATGACTAGTTGGTAGGCTTTTAATCACCAATTAAATGGTGATTTTGGTCTTCTTCTTCCTTTGCACACCATGGACCTAGAGTCAAGCAAGCAAGGTATTATTAGCAGAATTTTTTTATCAAATAAATATGAGAATGTGATGAAAATTATGCAAATTTAGAGACTAATCACACCCCCACACTTATCTTTTTGCTCGTCCCGAGCAAAACAAAAATGAGACGATTATTATACCACTTTCGCAGGTAACGCGATTGCACTGAGCATGTGCAACAAGCCTTTAAACCTCTAGGTTTCCCCTAGAGGAGGAGTGTTGTCTCCTGAGGGTTTTCAGCGGATTGCACCCACAAAATCCAATGAGGAAAAGAAATTAGTTGTTAGAAATTTATATATACATATATATACATGAAAAAGAACTTTCAATTATCTAAGTAAAAATGACCGAATGATGTAAGAATTAGGTTTAACCCTCGTAAGTCCTCTTTGAAAAACACCTAGAGGGGGGTGAATAGGTGTAAGTGCTAATCTAAGAAACTAAATGCAAACTAAGTGCGCTAAATGCGAAAGCTAATGCAAAATATGCACAAACTAATACAATACAACAAGTGTAGCCGAATTCCCCTTGCGAGGCTCTGGACTAACTCCCCTTGATTCCCCTTGAAATGGGTTGAGGTGCTATGTGAAGCTCTTGTTGGATGAGTATAAGTTAGGCACACACACACAAGCAATCCAAGCAATGTGCACACACAATCAAGCCAAGCAATAAAGGATATAGCAATATGAAATAATGCAAGGCAACACAAGCAATATGATATGGCAATATGAGTTATGCTCAACACAAGCAAATATGATATGATGATATGAAGTATGATGCTTTGCACAATATAAATGAGAGAGAGTTAGAGAGACAATGGATCAATACGCAAACACCAAGATTTGTTTCGAGGTTCGAGCACCTTGCTCTACATCCCCGCCTACACCACCGTGTAAGATTTCCACTATCTCAACTCCCACCGAGGGAACCTCTACCAAAGAGGATTTCTTACAACTCTAGGAGTACCAAACTCCTCTCTCAACAACAACCTCCTCACAACCGAGGGGTTAGGCTCGTAGCCAATACAACAACCAATCCACACACCTCTACCGAAGAGGCTCACAACCAAACTCCACCTCTACCGAAGAGGGATCCAAACCAACAACCCAATACAACAATCTCCACCTCTACCAAAGAGGGAGCAACTCAAGAAATCAAGGGTTTACAACAAGTGGTATATTTCAACCACAAACCTCTTTCCTTTTTCTTTTTCCACAAAAACAAGATCCTAAATAGTTTAGGATAGAAGATATAGCTCAAGTGTGGAATCAAAGTGTTTTTGGAAACAAGCAACAAAGAAAAACTACTTGGGAAATCTCTTGCATATGATAGAAAATGAAATACCAAATCAAAATCCCAAAACCTAGTTTTCTTTGATTTTCCAAAAACCCAAAACAAATAAAGATGAGAAGTTTTAAAGCCCCAAAAACTCTTTTTAAAACTCTTTTAAAACACTTCAGAAAACTGAAAATTTTTCTCTTAAAAAACTTGGCCAAAATCCCCAAAGAGATGGGGTTTATATAGCCCATATACAAAACTAGCCGTTAGGCTGAGCTGGCAGTCTGACAGACTGCCGGTCGACCGGTCCGGTCGACCGCCAACGGTCAAAAATATGACCGTTGGGCAATAGCGGTCGACCGGCCCGGTCGACCGAAACATCCTGAGAGCAGAACTCTCATCTCGGTCGACCGGCCCGGTCGACCGTCCCAGAGACTCCAAAACGTGCACAGACTTGTGCACGTCGGTCGACCGTCCCGGTCGACCGGCCTATGGTGCGGTCGACCGGTCCGGTCGACCGACTTGGCCTGTCAGCCAGTCCTCAGTTCTGCACAGATACGGGATTTGAAAATAGGCCTTTTCACTCAATAAAAATCCCATAAATTCACAGTAAATCTAAAAAATAGTTTTAATCACAATAAAAACTGTTTTTCTAAAAATATGTTTTTCTAAAACTTATTTTATCATTTTACTTTGATAACCAAACTTGTGATAAAAATTTCAAGACATATATCAATCATATCAATTCATTTTTGTGTCTTGCCAATTTTATCAAAAACAAAACTTGTATTTTATCAAACTAGAATTTTCCAAAACATGAATAGGATAGTCAAAATAAGTTTGTCTAGCAAGTTTAAAGCATGTATGTATATCTAGAACATATCTAATATACATAGGTATAAGGTAAACTTGTTTTGATCTATTATTCATGAAAACCAAAAAACCAAATCATGAAACGTGTGTGTTTTGTGCACTTGAGCATATCAACTAAACTAAGCTTTACAAATATGGATCTAAAACACAAACTCTAAACTAGATACCTAAGTCTTCTTGACGATCTTCATCTTCAAGTAGACTCGGTCCAAACTCCGTGATTCTCCAAGTGCAAAGGTATGATCTTTAAGCTTTGGCACCGGAATCATCATGAATAGCTTCTAATCATCTTGTTGAAGCTAATCACCAACCTAATATCCTGTTAATGATCTGAAACTTAGAAACACAAGAATATTAGTAAACATAACTACATGAGTGTTGATCATCATCAAAACTAGAGTGGAAGGCCATTGGGCCAACACTCTTATATTTTAGCCTTCATAAAAGAAGAAATTATTGTTTTTCTTTAAATTTAGAAAGGATCTTGTACTTCTAACTCATTCTTTTATTTTGCTTTAGATAGATATGCATACCGTGGCAGTGTGATGTGCTTGGGATTTTTCAACATAACTTTGAATATTATTTTATTAATATTTACTTATTATTCCTGGTTCCATTAGGCTTTCTACTTCACTCATGTAGCACACATCGAACCGATGACTCCCAAACCAGATGGTCTTAGGGCACCAGGTGGAAAAACACCCTTCAGGTTAAATATGCGAGTGGAGTAGGCCACGAAATCAAGATTTATTATAAATTTTTTTTTTTTTTGGCGTGAGTAATTATGCTTCTTGAGGCACAATTATCCAGCTTTTTCTTTTTTTTTTTTTTTTTTGGCATGAATAATCATGCTTCTTGAGGCACAATTATCCAGCTCTTTTTTTTTTTTTTTTCAAGAGTTGTGTCTCTAAATCCCAAGCATGTGTGTGTGAATTATGCATATTCTACTAAGGCTAAATAAAAGATATAAGTTATTTTTCTTATCCCTCCTATCTTTTTAGTCAAACCATTCTTTCTTTTTTACTTAGGCAAAAATAAAGATTTATTACTAAGGTTCCCGTAATTCCTACAGTCTTTTGGTATTTTTATAAAGAGTATGAAATTTCTTTTCAATCTGTATATATTTTTTTTATTTTTATTATTATTTTTTTTTATAAACATTTTTTTTTTTGAAAGAAGTAAAAGGAAAAAGGAAAATAAAAGGAAAAAGGAAAACTGTTAGCACCCCCCCACACCTATCTAATGCATTGTTCTCAATGAATGTAGATGAAAAATGTAAATACAATAAATAGGGGGAAGGAATGATATTACCGTCTTTGTGGACTCGGTTTGGCCAAGTACGAAGAGGCTAAAGAAATGGCAAAAAGAATGTACACGGGGTAAGCATATAAACATTTTTTTTTCATTTTTTTAAATAGTTGTTGTGGTTAGGTGTATGATGGGACAAAAAGAGTCAGCACACTATCGTCTGGGATCATCGGCTCTGTGGTCAAGAAGGGCTTCAGTCTTTGCCCATTCACTTTGAACTCCGTGTTATTTTTAGGGTCGGCAATAAGCACAGCACCGTGTGGGAAAACAGTACGCACAATGAACGGTCCCGACCAACGAGTTTTTAGCTTTCCCGCGAAAATATGAAGCCTAAAGTTGTATAGCAGAACCCTATCTCCCGGTGCAAAGGTTTTCCGGGTTATGATTTGGTCATGAAAAAGTTTTGTTCTGCTCTTGGTGATTCGTGCATTCTCATAAGCTTCATTCCGTATCTCTTCTAATTCAGAAATCTGCAGTTTCCTAAGATCACCGGCCTTGGTCAGGTCAAAGTTGAGTTGCTTAATTGCCCAGAGGGCCCGGTGTTCTAATTCTACTGGCAGATGACAGGCTTTTCCAAACACGAGTCTGTAAGGAGACATCCCCAGAACTGTCTTAAATGCGGTGCGGTAAGCCCACAATGCATCATTGAGCTTAACCGACCAATCCTTTCTGTTCTGACCAACAGTCTTTTCCAGAATGAGCTTGATCTGTCGATTTGTGACTTCGACCTGCCCATTTGTCTGGGGATGATACGGGGTTGATAACTTGTGATTGATGGAATATTTTCGCATTAGAGCTTCAAAAACTCTATTGCAAAAATGTGATCCGTTATCACTAATTATCGCTCTCGGGGTGCCAAACCGGGAGAAGATGTTTTCTTTGAGAAATTTGACAACCACTTTGTTGTCATTCGTCTTGGTTGGCACGGCTTCTACCCACTTAGAGACATAATCTACAGCAACCAAAATGAATTGGTTGCCGAAGGAGTTGGGGAGTGGTCCCATGAAATTGATACCCCAAACATCAAAAATTTCAACCTCAAGGATCGGGTTTAGGGGCATCATGTCTCTTCTAGAAATTTTCCCGATTTTCTGACAATTTGCACATGACTTGCAAAAATGATATGAATCCTTAAACAAAGTGGGCCAGTAGAACCCACTTTGTAGAACCTTCTCTGCAGTCTTGCGGGGACCGAAGTGTCCTCCGCATGGAAGGTCATGGCAAAAACTAAGCACACTTCTCTGTTCCTCCTCGGGTATACATCGTCTAATTATTTGGTCGGGACAATACTTAAAAAGATACGGTTCTTCCCAGAAGAAGTACCGTACTTGGGCACAGAAGCGGTATTGGTCTTGCTTTGTCCAGTCAGCGGGTAATTGTCCTGTGGCCAGGTAATTAACGATGTCAGCATACCAGGGTTCCTTAAGAATGGCTAGGATGTGCTCATCAGGGAAATCCTCATTGATCGGCGCTCGGATGGTTGGTACATTCGGAATTCGCGAGAGATGATCAGCGACCACATTTTCTATACCTCTCTTATCCCTGATTTCTAAGTCAAATTCTTGAAGCAAAAGAATCCACCGAATCAGTCGGGCTTTTGCTTCTTTCTTGGACATGAGGTATTTAAGAGCCGAGTGATCTGTGAAAATCACTGTTTTCGAACCTAACAAGTAGGGCCGAAACTTTTCTAACGCAAAGACAACGGCCAAGAATTCCTTCTCAGTCGTTGTATAGTTCTGTTGAGCATCATTTAAGGTCCTACTCGAATAGTAGATCACGTGCTGCCTATTATTGATTCGCTGTCCTAGAACAGCGCCAATAGCAAAGTCAGATGCATCACACATGATCTCAAATGGATGGGCCCAATCAGGGGCAGAAATGATAGGTGCAGAAATCAGTTCTTGCTTAAGCTTCCCCCATGACTTGAAACATTCCTCATTGAAGTCAAAGGGCACGTCCTTAGCGAGCAGGTTAGTTAAGGGCCTAGCAATTTTGCTAAAGTCCTTAATGAACCGTCGGTAGAACCCAGCATGCCCTAAAAAGGATCTAATATCCTTGATACTTTTGGGGGGTGGAAGCTTAGCAATCACTTCTACCTTAGCCTTATCTACTTCTATGCCTCTCCGTGAAATCACATGGCCCAGGACAATCCCTTGTTTCACCATAAAGTGACATTTTTCCCAGTTTAGAGTTAGGTTCTTCTCAATGCATCTTTGTAGTACTAACTCTAAGTGATGAAGACATTGATCAAATGAATCTCCGTAGATGGAGAAGTCATCCATGAAAATCTCAAGAAAACGTTCCACCATATCAGAGAATAAACTAAGCATGCACCGTTGGAACGTTGCAGGAGCATTGCACAACCCAAAAGGCATGCATCTATAAGCAAAGGTTCCAAACGGGCAAGTGAATGTCGTCTTTTCCTGGTCTTCTGCAGCAATGGGGATTTGATTGTACCCCGAGTACCCATCCAGAAAGCAGTAGTACTCATGTCCAGCCAAACGCTCAAGCATTTGGTCGATGAAGGGTAGCGGGAAGTGGTCTTTACGGGTAGCAGCATTCAACTTCCTGTAGTCGATACAAACACGAACCTTGGTAGGCAGTCTTGTTTGTATCAACTCTTTTTCCTCATTTTCTACTACCGTAAAGCCAGCCTTCTTTGGGACCGCATGAACCGGGCTAACCCATTGGCTATCAGAAATGGAATAAATGATCCCATTATCTAATAGTTTCAGAATTTCGGCCTTCACTGCCTCTTGCATGAGAGGGTTAAGCCTACGTTGTGGGTCCCTCCTAGGGGTTGCTTCATCGACTAAATGAATCCTGTGCTGCACTATGGCTGGACTGATTCCCTTGATGTCCTTCATTATCCATCCAATGGCTTCCTTATGTCTTTCCAGAATAGACATTAAGCTGTCCTCTTGTTGCGCAGTCAGGTGGGATGCTATGATGACTGGCAAGGTGTCCTTTCCGCCCAGGTAGGCGTACTTGAGGTGTTCAGGCAGGTCTTTAAGCTCTAAGGAAGGTGTTTCTTTATTGGAGGCAATCTCTGGGCTTTCAATCCTAGGATACGGTACACTGGGGCTTGATGCCCAATCCACTGCTGAATCTACGATCTGGTCTAAATTGAATTCCTCATCCTCCAGATCGAATTCTGCCTCAGTCTCTATCTCCAAGCATTCCCCATGCTCACTGGTCAGGTTTTCAATGGAATTGACCTCAAACGTCTGATCATTGACATCCCTAGGTTGTCTTCCAAGATTGAAGACATTGACTTCCTTCGTCATGTCTCCGAAAGTTAATCGCATGGACCCATTCCTACAGTTAATTATGGCATTGGCTGTGGCTAGGAACGGGCGCCCTAAGATGACGGGAGTCTGAGACCTAAGATTTGACACAGGTTGGGTCTCTAGAACAATGAAGTCAACGGGGTAAATGAAATCCCCGACCCGGATGAGGACGTCTGTGATTTCCCCTTTCGGGATCTTCACAGAACGGTCAGCTAGCTGAATGGTGACTCGAGTTGGGCTTAGCTCACCTAACCCAAGTTGCTGGTACACAGAGAGAGGTAGCAAGTTGATACTTGCTCCCAGGTCAAGAAGCGCTCTACTGATTTCGATCTGTCCTATGGTGCAGGAAATGGTGGGACATCCGGGATCCTTGTACTTCACCGGAATGGGACCAGACAGAATTTCGCTTATGTTAGTGGCCAAGAACACTTTCTTGGGCACATTGGTCTTTCTCTTCTTAGTACACATATCCTTCAGAAATTTGGCATAAGCCGGGACTTGTTGGATAGCGTCTAGAAGTGGCACATTCAATTTAACCTGGTGGAACATCTCTAGCATTTTCTCCATGTGCATGTTTTTATTGTTGTTCCTAAGCCTATTGGGAAAGGGTGCTACAGGCTTATGAACTTGTTCAGCAGCTTGGTCCTTATCAGATGTTTGTGGAGCGGATTGGGAGGCACTAGCAGAAGTGGAGGCTTGATTGGGATCAGGATGGACTGGACTCTTTGGTTGGTAGACCTGGTTGTCTACCTTCTTTCCAGATCTCAGTGTGTGAACAGCATTACAGTGGTTGAGAGATGGATCCTGAACTTCATATGCTTGGTTGGAGGTTTTTGGGTAACTAATGGCTGACTAGGCAAGGTACCCTTAGGTCTCTCACTTAGGGAGCTAGCTAACTGGCTCATCTGCAATTCCAACCTAGATATGGCTTGTGAATGACTGTTCAGAGTTTGTCCCTGGTTCTGCATGAAAGCAGACTGGGACTTAATGAAAGCCTCAATGCTCTCCTCCAATTTATTGATTTTCTTTTCCATTGGAGAGCCTTGGGAGGAGGAAGATGGGGCTTGACTGGGAAAAGGTCGTGGAGGAGCAGGATGGTGAAAGTTGTTGGAGAAATTGGGCCTGGGAGGATTGTTTGGGGCCCAGGAGAAATTGGGATGATTCCTCCAACCGGGATTGTATGTCTGTGAGTAGGGGTTGTGAAGCGGTCGTGAGTAAGCCGCGTTCATGTGTTCCTGTGGCACTTGTTGGGCATGGAAAACAGGGCACTCTTCGAAGACATGGTTTGGTGCCTGACAATATGAACAACCCGGATTGTGAATTGGTGGTGGGTTGATCTGGTTGACACTAGCAGGCTCTTTTGTTTCTAGAGCCTCTATCCTTCTCATCAGGGTAGCAATCTTGGCCTCAGCAGCTATGGATGTTTCTAAAGATAGGAGCCCTCCTCTTGAAGCTATAGACTGTGAATTCCTAGGTTTCTCTGAGGCTGGCTCCCACTGCAGGGTTTTCTCAGCTAAGTCCTCAAATAAATCCCAACCCTGATTCTCATCCTTCTGCAAGAACCCTCCCTGACACATCGTTTCTAACAGGGTCTTAGTCTGATAGTCTAGACCATCGTAGAGAATCTGGCACTGACGCCATTTCTCCACACCGTGATGAGGGCATTGAGCTAGGAGATCTTTGAATCGCTCAAAGTATCTCCAAAAGGGTTCGCTCGGGTCTTGCTTAAACTGCATGATGTTCTTCCTAATGAGGGCAGTTTTGTGAATTGGGTAAAATTTCTTCAAGAAAGCCTTGACGAAATCATCCCACGTAATGACTGAATCTGCTGCCAGACTGTACAACCATTTCTTAGCTAGATCCTTTAGGGAAAAAGGGATGAAACGTAACCTAACGGCATCGTCTCCTAGCTGGGGTATTCGCATCATGAGGCATACTTCTTCAAATTCCCTAACAAAGAAGTATGCGTCCTCTGATTCTAAACCATGGAATTTCGGAAGAGTGTTAATGAATTGGGGCTTTAACTCGAAATTATTTCCGTTTGCTTCAGGAAGTTTCATGCAAGATGGAAGTGAAGTTCTTATCGGGTAAAATCTATCCTGAAGTGATGCCATCACCGGTTCTGGATGCAAGGGTAACGAGGTGTTTCTTGTTAATCTGGAAGTTGATGGATCTCTCACCCACTCTTGCATTCAGCACACCACAACCAACGTGAAAACAACAAACAATCGAAAAAAGAATAAAAAACAAACAAAAGAGAGAAAAACAACCACAAGCCTTAGTCTAAGGTACCTGGACCTAGACGACTCCTAACTGGTCGATTCTCCGGGGAAGGTTGTTGTAGGAACTCGACTACAAGCTAATCGGCCAGGAAAGGGCAAAGCTCGGGGGGAGGTATCCGGGCGGAGCCACGGGCCTAATTATGCCAAACCACGGAGCTTTCGAGGCTTTACCTCTAAATCCACTTTCCTAGACACCGATTTTGCAGGAGTAAAGTTCTTACAATTTCCAACCTCGGTTAATCTCTTAGTGAGTCCGAGATGTCCCTAGGGCCAACGTCTATTGATTTTTAATTAAGGCTTGGGAAAAAGTGAGTGCACTTGGAGATGGTTTTTGGGCTAAGGAAGGGTGATGAAACGCCCACCTTATCTTGTTTATTTGGGTTTTGCCCTTAAAGTCAATTGTGCAAGTGTACAGTTTATTCACAACAAGGTAACACTCAAAGCGGTAAATCACTTCAAAATGTTGGTCCTAATCTATATGAATGCACACGTACCTTGTCTCCAGCACTCTTCAATAGAAATTGAAATGAATTGAAATAGACACGTGCCCTAAATGCAAACGTCTAATTCAAATTTTAATTAAGCAACAAGTGGATTTCTGTTGAATTTATTACACATGCATATAGTGAAGCATCCAAGGAAACGAAAAAAAAATTGAAAGCACTTTTTTTTTTTTAGCGGCGTTCGGCAACCCTGCAAACGAGTGCGTTAGTACTTCAATCGGAAAAACTCGCTTTTACACGAATTTTTCCGAGGGCAAATAAATCATCGCGCAATGTCCTTGACCACCTCTTTTGCTTCCCGTGATGGTGAGCTCCTTGGTTCTTCTCCTACACACAAAAGAAAACAAAGAACAATCTTTAGTAGTGAACAATAAAGCCGTTCCCTCCCCGGCAACGGCGCCAAAATTTGATCGCGTAAAAAGCAAGTATTAAATAAGAGAAGGAAGTGTGGGCTGATGTTACTGCTTTTGCGATTCTTCCGTAGTAGCGAGTGGCTATACGGGTCGTATCCACAAGGAGGGAGAGCGATATAAGCTTGATGCGGCTTTCAAAGTTCAAGAAGAAATAAAGTTCTTGTTTCCAAATAAAGAATTTGAAAAGTGAAAACAAGTATTTTTAGAAATTGTTGGAAAACGTTTTGTTGGTTTGTAAAAGTGATTTTTTTTTCTTAGTTGTAAAAATGCATGGCTAACTTTCTACTAAGTGCTCCCACTAATTTCTAACTTTTTGAAGATAGCCTCACGATGGATCATAAACAAACAAGACACTTGTGCATTGAACTAATCACGTGAAAATCGAGTGAGAGTTCATCCTATAACTTAGCCTTACACGGCAAAAACTCGGACATTCCCATATCAAGATCCGTTAGAAGGCGAGAATAAGGAAAGACTCGAGTGCACTATCGGTATCGGCAAAATTTAAAAGGAAAAGAGTCTAACAAGTAAAACACAACTCATAGATCATCAAAACGAATTAAGTATGAAATATAAGAAAATAGATACTTGTAGATAAATTAGAATTAGAACCCTCGTCTTAAGATGCCATAGCTCTCATTTGCACAAGGCTTTGTTTGGCACTATTGACTCATACGGGTTATCAAACAAGTGTTAGAAATTAGTGGGTTAGTAGTTAGTTAGCCATGCTATGAAAAAGTTAGTTAGCCATCAATAAAGAAGCAACAAAGTAAAGGGGTAAAAGGGAAAGGGGGAGTTACACTACAACAAAGTAAAGAAGTAAAGAAGAAAGAAGAAGTTACACTACAACAAGGAAATAAAAGTAAATGCAAAGACAAGTAAATGAAAGAAGGAAGAGAAGTAGTACTTGTATTATCTTGTCACCCTTCAAATATAACACTTTACACACTCTCTCTCTTTCTCTTTAATGGCTAAGACCTAAAACTAGAAGAAGAACTACAACAACAACAAACTAAAGACAAGACTACAACTTTTGCCTAAACTCCAATCTGCTTGCATTCGGGACCCCAGGGGGGCTATTTATAGACTCCAGGAGAAAGGGGGCCACGTGCACTGCACGTGGCCCAAAAACTGGGCGCACGCGCCAACTTTTCCGCGGAATCGCGGCAAATGCCGCGATTCCGCGGCAAAGTCAGGGCGGCGCGCGCCCATTTTTGGGTAGCGTGTCGCCCATACTGTCCTCTAGTCGTCTGGGTTCCAGGATTTGTGATTTGACCCCCTGTACTGACCAGATCTTCACTCTAAAGTCAATGGCTAGTTGGTAGGCTTTTAATCACCAATTAAATGGTGATTTGGTCTTCTTCTTCCTTTGCACACCATGGACCTAGAGTCAAGCAAGTAAGGTATTATTAGCAGAATTTTTTTATCAAATAAATATGAGAATGTGATGAAAATTATGCAAATTTAGAGACTAATCAGGGGCCCTAGGCAACCGCCTCGTTTGCCTAGGGGTTGAGCCGGACCTGACTGTTAATAGCGATATCGTTCCTCCCTTTTTCTCTCATCTGCCGACACTCTTCTAAAGCTTATGCTAATGAGTATCCTACAATTACCTTATTATTATTATTATTATTATTATTATTATTACAAGGAATAAATATTTATCATTTTTTTGTAGATTTGTCTTTGGTTCGACTTACTTGATAATGAATTTAGTTGCTATTTAACTACATCAATTCTATCATGAAGCTGTGTGTTCATCACTGATGGCATCTCTCCAACAGCGTAACAATTACATACATGATCCTTGAAACTGTACATTCGACGACAAATATCTAGAATGATTCTACATGAAATACAATCAAGTATTATTATACTATAGCAATCCTACAAATATTACCTTCAAATGAGGATCAAATATATACTTCTAATTTGCTAAAAACAAAATTTGCATAAAACAACATATATACCCCCACCATTACAAACAACTGCCTTGTGGAATGCAGGTATCAACCATCATTCTAGTTATAAACTCGAAAAGGAGAAAATAACGGCCCACCAAAAAAAAATGACATGACAAAACTGGAACTGAAAATAATAACTGCTAATCATAAACCAAAGCCTAAGTAACACAATTGCCAGGTCAATGAGGTTACTTCTCATGATTAGTCAAACAATCAACAACATGTTGGATCTTAAACTAAATAATAAAGGATTAGAATCTTGCATGGCTTGATGGAAGTTGATTGGATCACCTTCCACCGATCCATCAGTGTCCTCATGTTCTTAAAGGAATACTATGTTGTCATCTGAAATAACATTTCTTCTCTCTTGTGGATCTTCTTAATGGTATCTGTTTTTTAGGTTGTTGAGTTTGTTCTTCAGGAACAATTACCACAATTTAAGTGGGAAGTTGTTCAACATTGTCTTGATGAGGTTCCATATCTGCTTCTCGAACAATGACAGGTATAAAAGCCTGTACACTGTTAAAAGCAGTAGTAGGGATCGTAACTGATTCCTCCTCAAAGACAATATTTCTTACCTTATTTCTCCCCCAAACTCAACATCCTCAAAAAATATTGCATTTCTCGTTTTAAAAATTGACTTAATAGTGAGATCATAAAACTTGTAGCCCCTAGATCGCTTAGAGTAACCAATGAAATAGTTGCTCACTGTTTTGGAGTACAATTTCTTTTCATTTGGCCTATAAGATCTAGCCTCAGATGGACATCCCCAAATATGAAAGCGCTTTAGACTAGGCTTTTGACCTGTCCAAAACTCATAGGGTATTTTGGCAGCTGCTTTATTTAGTACTCGGTTCAGGATATAAGCTGCTGTCTTTATTACTTCTCCCCAAAGTGATTCTGGTAAGGTAGAATGACTAATCATACTCTCCCCATATCCTTAAGAGTCCTATTTCGTCTTTCAGCCACACCATTATACAGGAAGGAATGTTGAAAGTGTATTGCAAATCAATGAAAAGTTACAACCACTCAAATCCCAACTACACAAGAGAGAAGA
This sequence comes from Agave tequilana, assembly GCA_038442645.1. NCBI lineage: Eukaryota > Viridiplantae > Streptophyta > Magnoliopsida > Asparagales > Asparagaceae > Agave > Agave tequilana. The sequence goes on from JAVJIF010010297.1 coordinate 71,968, forward strand.
CACTCAAGCTCAGATTTTCTCTTTGTTTAAGGCTGGGTTCTTTGCGTAGCGGTAAAAAGTGATTCTTATTTTTCGTTAACCGGGTGAACGTCAAGTGTAACGCCCCGATCCTAAAGATACGGAGTCGTTATGGCGACGCATATACGCAAGGGAAATACCCCACGTATACGCGCTAAGCCTAAGTTGTAACCTGAACAAGCTATAATCTCAACCATGAAAATCACTGCAATATGACATAAAAACTACACATGATAGCAATATGAATGACAGGAAGAAAATGGCAGCTGAATGCAATACAGATAGAGTCATGGAGTAACAGGAATAAAGGAGAACTGAGGGTACCAGAATGAAGAGGGAGAGACAGTGTCCAACTCCTCGCAATGTGTACCAACTCATTGAACACCTGCACAATGAGACAATCGCCCAATAGCTGGACGTGCAAACCCAGGGTCGTCAGAACGCGACCATAATGAGTGTGTGTGTAAAGGGGAAACAGCTCGTGCAGAAGAAACCATGTGCATAAATAATAGTACGAACAACTACAGACTAAATAACAAAATAAATAACTGAACAGTAACACATATGATAACAACATGAATACAGGTAGCAGACAAATGGCACAACTGTAAATATGCAATCAATGTCAAGGCGTGAAATCTATCACATGTCACTAGGTTGGCATACAATCTGGTCCAAGTCATGGTCACAGGTCTGGTCCTGGTTATGGTCATATGTCTATCACAGTGATATATGTACAGTCAAGTGATACAGTCAGTCACGATATGCTATAACAATTTGTTAACATTTATTATATCAGCGAACACCAATTGCCACCTGTAATAGGCGCATCCCATACTACGCCTACTACACGTATCAATCAGGGTCCTAAATTATTGAAATTAGTGGAAGAGACTTTGTCCATGCTTTAGGTGGGTTCCGTACATACCCGGAACCACGGCCCAATCACCTAGCGCTGAACCAGGTCCTACCGCTAGGTAGTCAATAACAATAACAATAACAATGTGTCAATAATAATGATAACAATGAACAATACGGGATGTCAGTCATCCCCCGGAACCCTGCAGTGGAATCGTATCTCGGTTGCGCAACCTGTATCCTAGGTCCACCCAAAATACAGACGCTGTCTCCTCCATCAATTTCCCCCAATCCCAGTGTAAGTTGTCAATTTACATTATTATATTTAATTCAGTTAAATCAGTCAATGTATAATATTATTTATAACAATCAATATCCATGTCATGTCAATTACTGGGACGATACAGTAACAGTAACAATATCAATGTAACAATAACAATGTGAACAATATTACCGTATAACGGTAGGACAATATAACAATGAATGTGTTACGATCCGACAATATTTTCCCAGTAACTTTCAATAACATGGAATTATACAATAACAGTAGATAATACTCAATAGCCAGTCTCATCTAGAACTGATGGATATCTCATATGCCTGTACTGCATATAACAATAGCCGATATACATCTCTACCAACTCATATAAGCTCTGAAGTACAAGATCATTGACATCGAATAGATCACCATCATAATAACCCGATCTCTATCAACTACAGTAATCCAGTCTCTAACATCATAACAAGTCCACATCAATATCTGAATGAATCATCACTTAAGTTGTTATCAATGAGAGAATATCAAGTCAAGAGGTCCTCCACATAAAATATATCAACTGTCCTCTATAACTCAAGTCCAGTCCAAATCTCAGTCCAACTCTGAAATAGTCCATATATCATCCAATCATCAAGATCTCTAATCCTTTGATAAAGTAAGATCATATCTAACATGTCCTAAAATAGCTGCAACATAGAATGGCTACTACTGATATTTTACATCAACAACATATCCTCTGATAGTTCTCATATATTCAACTATAGATCCAAGTCATCACAACCAATTCATAATCCCAATAGTTCTATAATCATCTAGTTTCATTACTCGTCTAGTAGTCTGATATAATAATTGTTGTTCCATCATATCACAATGTCCAGTACTAGTCCTCTCACTCTACCATACAACTCTGACTCCCAAGTCTTCACAATCACCACTTCTATTAATGATCAGTCATAATATCCCAACACTCGGTATCACGACATATTCATGCATATAAGTTCTATCATGAAATCTCAATACTATGTACCATAACATATACATGTATCTAAGATCTATTCGATCAAGTCATTCCATCCAATATCTATCTCTAGAAATCATGTACATCCATCTATAATCATCACATAAACTAAAGGTAAAGTCTACAATCCATAAGATAGCTAAACATAGCCTTCAGCCAATAATTAGTCGACTAGGGTTATGGGGTTAGTCGACTACACACACTATTAGTTGACTACTAATAATGCCAAGTCGACTAACAGGGGAGAAAACAGAGAACCCAACAATTCCTGGAAGCTATACTAGTCGACTAGGGTTCTGGGGTTAGTCGACTAACAGGGATGTTAGTCGACTATAAACATGGGTAAGTCGACTAATCTGCCTGCAACCTGACACTGCAATTAATCCTGCACAATATTCTCAATCTCCACATCTTCTCAATCACTCTCATGCTACATCCTGATATGTCTACAATGATATTCCAAACTCCCATATGATGAACATAGGGTCCCAACATAATATATGTACATATATATGCAAGTCATATATCTATGCATAAAACATCCAACATGAAACTAAAGGGATGACGATCGCATCCAAACGTAAAGATCTACACACGAATAATAATATGACGCATCAAAGGATTCATAAAACATACACAAGACATTTACAATTACTCCAATTAAAGAATGGGAGAGAGATAGCGAGAAACACTCACAATGGGAAACCTGCACGTTACCGGGCGAGTCGCCGTTACGGTCGCCGTGGCGCCGCTCTTCGCTGTCGGACTGCATAGGACGGTAGCCAGGGTCCTGGGGAAGACCTGGCTGCAATCTGGAGGTCTCGCGCTCGCCGGAAGGGCCTGGAACTGCCGCTCGCTCGCTGTCTGCGCTGCTGGTCTGGATCTCACCAAATAAATCCAAAATGTTGTAATACGCAACCAATACATATAAATAATTAAAAATACATGTTAAACACTCACACGTGCATACGGCACATACGTGTACACCCACGTACACCTACGTACACACGCAACAATACATATATATAAACATGCTTACTCTTACATACACGCATACTATAAATATACATATCACTATACAATTACACATATTTACATAATATATATATACATGCAACCCATCCACTTAACACACACTAGCTCACACACGCACACACCCAGATACCTATAACAGCCAAATATGCAACACTCAGGCATACATAAATAACTCAACAGAGAGAATAAAGGAGGGGGAAACTCACACACATATAAATGATACTAACCCACTTCCACAGTACACACAAATATTATATAAATACATACTCAAATATATATATATATATATATATATATATATATATATATATATATATATATATACACATATATATCCACACAAAATCCTTCACACACAGAATGCCACATGTACATAAATCACAACTCAACTCAACATGTACTCTCACACTATAACACATAACCCGGTACTGTTATTTAACAGAGAAGAAGGAAGTAAAGAGAAGGGGAGAGATACTCACAGCCAATCAAAGGAAGGGGCCCACGTTGCTTGACCAATGGGGAAGCTCGGTGCTTGCCGTGAGAAGCTTGCGACCATGGGATTGCGTTGGACTCACGGCAAGATGGCTCGGCCATGGAAGGTGGAGGCGGCACAGGGAAAGGGGGTTGCGGCCTGAAGGCAAGGGAAGAGGGGGTCGCCGCCCTGCTGGCGCGTGGCCGGATGGAAGTGCGGCCTGGCTCACGGTGGTTGGGAGCAGCAGCACGGCTGGAGAGGAGAGGAGGTGCGCCATGGAGAAGTGCTCGCCGGAGTTCGCCGCGGAGAGGAGATCTAGGGCTGAGCTCGGCCAACAGGGCTGCTTCCTGCTGGCGAACGCTGGCCTGCCGTGGAGGAGGAACTCCGGGCTTCGGCGGGGCTCGTCGGAGAGGATGGAGAGGGGGGTTCGGAGGGGGATCCGACCTGGGCTGCGTACAGGAGGGAGGGCGCTGCCTGGATGATGGGGTCGCCTGCGCTAGGGAGAGGAAGGTGGACAAGGTGGGGGCTCTCAGGCCATGGCTGTGCCGCTGGCTTGGGCTGGATCCGAGTACAGTGGGGAAAATCCTGCTGTGAAGGAAGGGCGGCAGCAGATTGAGGGAGAGATGGATTAGGTTAGGGTAAAATTAGGATTATATATATAAGTTGTATTGGGTTTGGGTTGATGGATGGGATCCAAATTGGAAAAAGGGTATTGGGTATATGGTTTAGGCCTGGGCTGTTTGCTGGCTTAACAAACAAAAGAAAAAGATGAGAAGGAATGATGAAAATGACTTGATGGGTTGGGCTCCAATGGGCTTGGGAAAAAATGAAAAGGAAAAATAGAAATAGCACAAATAGCATATTAATATTAATTATAATAACAATAACAATGATAATGATAGTGATGATAATAATAATACACCAACAATGATAATAACCAGGGACTACATATAAATACAGACTTAAAATAATTTTCATATTTAATATATTACTAATCATGAGAAGAAGTATTTTATTAAGTTAATAAAATAATTAGTAAATCAAAACAAATACTTTAGAAAAATGGAAATACAGTATTATCAAGTAGGGGTTATTACATTCTACCCACCTTAATAAAAATTTCGTCCTCGAAATTTCAAATAAAGCAGGGAATGATAAAAGAATCCAAAATCAAGAGAGAACACAACAAGCTTCCACGTTGCCTTGTTGGGACACCACGATTTCGCTGCGCGCTCTGATCTTTGCTACTATCTTCAACATGGAGTAACCGATCTCAAGAGATAGAATCAGGAGGAATAAATAGGAAGGAAGGATGAAATCAAGGTGGACATCCAAATCACTCTAATTGAAGTGTTGGAATCATGAATATCAACAGATCAAGAACGGAATTCCAAAGGGAGGATGATCAATTTCCAAATGGAGTCAATATTATCACGTGAATAGTATATGTATATTGCAGTGTCAACATAACTGTCTCAGGTTACAGGTAGGAACTAGGTTCTCTTTTATGTCGAACCTGGCTCTGATACCACTCTGTAACGCCCCGATCCTAAAGATACGGAGTCGTTATGGCGACGCATATATGCAAGGGAAATACCCCACGTATGCGCGCTAAGCCTAAGTTGTAACCTGAACAAGCTATAATCTCAACCATGAAAATCACTGCAATATGACATAAAAACTACACATGATAGCAATATGAATGACAGGAAGAAAATGGCAGCTGAATGCAATACAGATAGAGTCATGGAGTAACAGGAATAAAGGAGAACTGAGGGTACCAGAATGAAGAGGGGGAGACAATGTCCAACTCCTCGCAATGTGTACCAACTCATTGAACACATGCACAATGAGATAATCGTCCAAAAGCTGGACGTGCAAACCCAGGGTCGTCAGAACGCGACCATAATGAGTGTGTGTGTAAAGGGGAAACAGCTCGTGCAGAAGAAACCATGTGCATAAATAATAGTACGAACAACTACAGACTAAATAACAAAATAAATAACTGAACAGTAACACATATGATAACAACATGAATACAGGTAGCAGACAAATGGCACAACTGTAAATATGCAATCAATGTCAAGGCGTGAAATCTATCACATGTCACTAGGTTGGCATACAATCTGGTCCAAGTCATGGTCACAGGTCTGGTCCTGGTTATGGTCATATGTCTATCACAGTGATATATGTACAGTCAAGTGATACAGTCAGTCACGATATGCTATAACAATTTGTTAACATTTATTATATCAGCGAACACCAATTGCCACCTGTAATAGGCGCATCCATACTACGCCTACTACACGTATCAATCAGGGTCCTAAATTATTGAAATTAGTGGAAGAGACTTTGTCCATGCTTTAGGTGGGTTCCGTACATACCCGGAACCACGGCCCAATCACCTAGCGCTGAACCAGGTCCTACCGCTAGGTAGTCAATAACAATAACAATAACAATGTGTCAATAATAATGACAACAATGAACAATACGGGATGTCAGTCATCCCCCGGAACCCTGCAGTGGAACCGTATCTCGGCTGCGCAACCTGTATCCTAGGTCCACCCAAAATACAGACGCTGTCTCCTCCATCAATTTCCCCCAATCCCAGTGTAGGTTGTCAATTTACATTATTATATTTAATTCAGTTAAATCAGTCAATGTATATATTATTTATAACAATCAATATCCATGTCATGTCAATTACTGGGACGATACAGTAACAGTAACAATATCAATGTAACAATAACAATGTGAACAATATTACCGTATAACGGTAGGACAATATAACAATGAATGTGTTACGGTCCGACAATATTTTCCCAGTAACTTTCAATAACATGGATTTATACAATAACAGTAGATAATACTCAATAGCCAGTCTCATCTAGAACTGATGGATATCTCATATGCCTGTACTGCATATAACAATAGCCGATATACATCTCTACCAACTCATATAAGCTCTGAAGTACAAGATCATTGACATCGAATAGATCACCATCATAATAACCCGATCTCTATCAACTACAGTAATCCAGTCTCTAACATCATAACAAGTCCATATCAATATCTGAATGAATCATCACTTAAGTTGTTATCAATGAGAGAATATCAAGTCAAGAGGTCCTCCACATAAAATATATCAACTGTCCTCTATAACTCAAGTCCAGTCCAAATCTCAGTCCAACTCTGAAATAGTCCATATATCATCCAATCATCAAGATCTCTAATCCTTTGATAAAGTAAGATCATATCTAACATGTCCTAAAATAGCTGCAACATAGAATGGCTACTACTGATATTTTACATCAACGACATATCCTCTGATAGTTCTCATATATTCAACTATAGATCCAAGTCATCACAACCAATTCATAATCCCAATAGTTCTATAATCATCTAGTTTCATTACTCGTCTAGTAGTCTGATATAATAATTGTTGTTCCATCATATCACAATGTCCAGTACTAGTCCTCTCACTCTACCATACAACTCTGACTCTCAAGTCTTCACAATCACCACTTCTATTAATGATCAGTCATAATATCCCTACACTCGGTATCACGATATATTCATGCATATAAGTTCTATCATGAAATCTCAATACTATGTACCATAACATATACATGTATCTAAGATCTATTCGATCAAGTCATTCCATCCATATCTATCTCTAGAAATCATGTACATCCATCTATAATCATCACATAAACTAAAGGTAAAGTCTACAATCCATAAGATAACTAAACATAGCCTTCAGCCAATAATTAGTCGACTAGGGTTATGGGGTTAGTCGACTACACACACTATTAGTCGACTACTAATAATGCCAAGTCGACTAACAGGGGAGAAAACAGAGAACCCAACAATTCCTGGAAGCTATACTAGTCGACTAGGGTTCTGGGGTTAGTCGACTAACAGGGATGTTAGTCGACTATAAACATGGGTAAGTCGACTAATCTGCCTGCAACCTGACACTGCAATTAATCCTGCACAATATTCTCAATCTCCACATCTTCTCAATCACTCTCATGCTACATCCTGATATGTCTACAATGATATTCCAAACTCCCATATGATGAACATAGGGTCCCAACATAATATATGTACATATATATGCAAGTCATATATCTATGCATAAAACATCCAACATGAAACTAAAGGGATGACGATCGCATCCAAACGTAAAGATCTACACACGAATAATAATATGACGCATCAAAGGATTCATAAAACATACACAAGACATTTACAATTACTCCAATTAAAGAATGGGAGAGAGATAGCGAGAAACACTCACATTGGAAAACCTGCACGTTACCGGGCGAGTCGCCGTTACGGTCGCCGTGGCGCCGCTCTTCGCTGTCGGACTGCATAGGACGGTAGTCAGGGTCCTGGGGAAGACCTGGCTGCAATCTGGAGGTCTCGCGCTCGCCGGAAGGGCCTGGAACTGCCGCTCGCTCGCTGTCTGCGCTGCTGGTCTGGATCTCACCAAATAAATCCAAAATGCTGTAACACGCAACCAATACATATAAATAATTATAAATACATGTTAAACACTCACACGTGCATACGGCACATACGTGTACACCCACGTACACCTACGTACACACGCAACAATACATATATATAAACATGCTTACTCTTACATACACGCATACTATAAATATACATATCACTATACAATTACACATATTTACATAATATATATATACATGCAACCCATCCACTTAACACACACTAGCTCACACACGCACACACCCAGATACCTATAACAGCCAAATATGCAACACTCAGGCATACATAAATAACTCAACAGAGAGAATAAAGGAGGGGAAACTCACACACATATAAATGATACTAACCCACTTCCACAGTACACACAAATATTATATAAATACATACTCAAATATATATATATATATATATATATATACATATATATCCACACAAAATCCTTCACACACAGCATGCCACATGTACATAAATCACAACTCAACTCAACATGTACTCTCACACTATAACACATAACCCGGTACTGTTATTTAACAGAGAAGAAGGAAGTAAAGAGAAGGGGAGAGATACTCACAGCCAATCAAAGGAAGGGGCCCACGTTGGCTTGACCAATGGGGAAGCTCGGTGCTTGCCGTGAGAAGCTTGCGACCATGGGATTGCGTTGGACTCACGGCAAGATGGCTCGGCCATGGAAGGTGGAGGCGGCACAGGGAAAGGGGGTTGCGGCCTGAAGGCAAGGGGAGAGGGGGTCGCCGCCCTGCTGGCGCGTGGCCGGATGGAAGTGCGGCCTGGCTCACGGTGGTTGGGAGCAGCAGCACGGCTGGAGAGGAGAGGAGGTGCGCCATGGAGAAGTGCTCGCCGGAGTTCGCCGCGGAGAGGAGATCCAGGGCTGAGCTCGGCCAACAGGGCTGCTTCCTGCTGGCGAGCGCCGGCCTGCCGTGGAGGAGGAACTCCGGGCTTCGGCGGGGCTCGTCGGAGAGGATGGAGAGGGGGGTTCGGAGGGGGATCCGACCTGGGCTGCGTACAGGAGGGAGGGCGCTGCCTGGATGATAGGGTCGCCTGCGCTAGGGAGAGGAAGGTGGACAAGGTGGGGGCTCTCCGTCCATGGCTGTGCCGCTGGCTTGGGCTGGATCCGAGTACAGTGGGGAAATCCTGCTGTGAAGGAAGGGCGGCAGCAGATTGAGGGAGAGATGGATTAGGTTAGGGTAAAATTAGGATTATATATATAAGTTGTATTGGGTTTGGTTGATGGATGGGATCCAAATTGGAAAAAGGGTATTGGTATATGGTTTAGGCCTGGGCTGTTTGCTGGGCTTAACAAACAAAAGAAAAAGATGAGAAGGAATGATGAAAATGACTTGATGGGTTGGGCTCCAATGGGCTTGGGAAAAAATGAAAAGGAAAAATAGAAATAGCACCAATAGCATATTAATATTAATTATAATAACAATAACAATGATAATGATAGTGATGATAATAATAATACACCAACAATGATAATAACCAGGGACTACATATAAATACAGACTTAAAATAATTTTCATATTTAATATATTACTAATCATGAGAAGAAGTATTTTATTAAGTTAATAAAATAATTAGTAAATCAAAACAAATACTTTAGAAAAATGGAAATACAGTATTATCAAGTAGGGGTTATTACATCAAGCTTTTCTGAAAGTCTTCTTCTTATATCACAAATGGAGTAGCACAACTCGTATCTAATGAAATCTCAAAGAGACTTAGATAAAAACTTGAACTCAACAAGTTGGTAGAAGAGTTTAACTCTTTATCAGTATTCTTCAGTTGAAAATTCCCACCCCTCTTCAATAGCAAACAGAGTTATTTATAGGGGTTTCAGGGATAAAACTGTCCTCTGAAACCCTCCATGATGTGCGTTAACTTCCTTTATTACATTGACAATACTTGACCCAGTAATGGAGGTAGTTATAACTGAGATGCAGGGATCTCTACAGTTTGAACGTGGGCTTGTGCCCTGCGTTTAGCCATTGAGATGATGCTAGACGCGGGTCTCGAGCCCTGAGTTTTGGCATTGTTGTGGTATTGAGACGCAGACGTGGAGCTCTATTGAGACGCAGGCTTCGAGCCCCGCATTTTGGCTTTGCAATGATGCTGAGACGCAGGTCTCGAGCTCTGCGCTTTGGCATTTCTGTGGTGCTGAGACGCGGTCTTTGAGCCCTGCATCTTGACTTTGCAGTAATGCTGAGACGCGAATTTCGAGCCTCGCGTCTTGACATTGTGTCAATGATTTTTATCAGCCTTGTGTCTGAAGTATGGGCGCTGCATTCGACGACTTGTCTTCAGTGATTTTTAGACAGTCTACAGAACCCCCTCCAAAGTTTTTGAAACTCCGCGGTTGGCTGGGACGAGTTTCGAAACACTTTGGATTTTTCTTTTGGCAGCAATCTCTCAAGACTGAACTGGCAATCTTCTGAGATATCATGGGTTCGATCTTGTCTGGATCTTGGTCTACGTGAGTGTACTGTTAAACTTTTTGAAGCCACCAGAGATGATTATTGTGAGTGTCTAGATACGCAGTTCAGACCTCCTCAGTGCTCTGAGGTGGTTGTTGGTATATTGTTGAACTGGGAGAATAGTCATCTGCTTTCACCAGTATACTATTGAACTGATTGCAGAAGTAAAGACTGAACACAGGTCTTATAGACGCAAAGTCCATGTTGCCTTGGAGACGCGGACCTCGTCTGAAGTAGAAACATGACTCTCATTCATTAGAGAGACGCGAACATCGAAGTAGAGATGCAGCTCTCACTTTGTTGATGTGACGCACACTTCAAGGTGGAGACGCGGACTTCTTTTCATTGAAAAAACGCGGCTATGCTATTTTGCCAAGGTGCAAATTTCCTCCAAAGTGAAGATGCACCTTTCACTTGATGTAGAAAGGCGGCTCTGAGTGTTACAAACGCGAACTTGCAGCTCTCGCTAGGAACAGAGGCGTAGCTCTCTTGTTTTTCCAAGACGCGAGCTAGGGAATACTGAAGAGACACAGTCTTCGAAGTGGAGACACAGCTCTCACTTTATTGAAGTGACGCAGACTATGAGGTGGAGATGCGGACCCTTTGCCAAAGAGACGCGGCTCTATTAAACGTGAAATTCTTATTCTGAATGCATTGCCACATGTCAAGCGGAGCTTGAAGAGACGTTCTCTTAAAACATGAGATCCGTGTTCTGGGCACGCCGCCACGCATTCAGCGACGATTGATCTCGAGATACAGGCCGCGTATCATGGCCGATTACTGCATCTATAAAAAGACAGCAGTCTTTCAAGAGTCATCATTAAACTTATTTCTTCTCTATTGAACTCTGCGTCCAGAGTTTTAAGAACTTCAAAAAAAGCTCTGAGCTTTTTCTTCCTTTTTTCTCATCTTCTCCAAAGAATTCACCATCAAGATGGCCCCAAAGACCAAGACTGTGGCTTCCTCCTCGAGCGCAGTCACTCCAGAGGTTCAAATAGGAGGTTCGTCTACACAGGAGGCCCCCATTTCAGGTGATAAAATCACCTAAATCGGTTTCTGCCATTAAAGAACTCAAAGAGTAATCTTAACTCTTAAGCTTCTCCTGAGTTGAACCGCCAACGCAAGGCTCACGTTTGTCTTTGATTTTTAGATGTGACCTTTGCACTGGTAGGCAAGACGCGGGTTTGATGACCTCCCCATCTTCGCTTCATCAGCTTGAGTCTGTGTCTGCTAATTAAACGCGGGTTTCATTGAGCCTTGTGTTTGATCCCAATACTTAGAGAATTCTCTAAGTTGTGGAGTTCAGACGCGAACTTCATGTGAACCTCGCATCTCTGAGGTATGACGCGGGTTTCTGAGTCTCGCAACTGATTCCAATACTTAGAGAAATTTCTAAGTTATGGAGTTTCAAATGTGTACTTCATGTGAAGCTCGCGTCTCTGAGTTTAGACGCGCGTCTCACTGAGCTTCGGGTCTCAGTCATTAGACGCGGTTCTGAAATGAACCTTGCGTCCGAGCTTCCACACTTTGATAATTTTCATGTTGTTGACTATTGTGTTGTCTTTTTTGCAGTGCAATATTCTTTAAACATTTTGTCTAAAAAGTGTCATTTTGGGCATGTAGGTAGAGCCGATCCTAATCTTACATTCGTGCTCCAAGAGGTTGCTCTAGTGTTTGCTCTGAAATCATGGGAGTGTCGAGACAGGCTCAGCAACCCTAGTATGCTGACCTTCCGGGAGATCATGACCAACTACATTAGCATAGAGTACGTGAGTCATGTACCTATGCTCTTCAATAGAAGTAGGAGATATAATAGCCTTTAACATAAAATGAGCGGCCAATGGTGTACTTACAGATTTTATATTACCGTTGATATTGAATTTCTGAAGTACCGTCTTCAAATACTTCTTTTGTGTCAAGTTAACCTTACCACCTCTCCGATCTCACTCAATCTCCATGCCTAGACCTTCTTTGCTTTACCCAGATCTTTCATATCGAATTCGGAAGATAAGTCTTTCTTCAGTTAATCAATTACAGATATGCTCTTGGAAGCGATGAGCATATCGTCCACATATAACAGTAGATAGACGTATTCTCCACTCAGTAGCTTATTATAATACTCAAATGGGTCATAACGGCTTCGTGATCTTGCCTCTTATAAACTGTCAAAATGTTGTATAGCTTACATACCATATTCTCTTTTTCTATAGTTTTGAACCTCATCAGCTCAGACATGTAGATCTCCTCTTCAAGTCGTCATGGAGAAAGACGATCTTCATGTTGAACTGATTAAGTTCCAACTCATACTATGTCACCAGTGTCAGTAAAATCCGAATAGACGAGTGCTTCACAATATGAGAATACCTCATTGTAGTCAATGTTTTCTCACTGCGCGTAGCATTTATTATCAATCTGGCTTTGTAGCGTATAGTATCACTATCTAAAAAATTCATGTTTCTTTGTAAGTACCCACTTACAACTGATCGCCTTCTTTCCCTTAGGCAACTCTGACAGTTCCCAAGTGTCATTCTTGTGTAGAGAACTCATCTCTTCCATTATGGCATCCTTTCGTATCTTGGACTGAGAACTGATTTCAGCTTCCCTGTATGTAGACGAGATTGCCTCCTTAATGACTAGTAGAGCATAGGTCACGATCATGTTAGTAGTGAGCCAACTAGGCTTACGTGAATTTCTTCGAGTTTTTCTAACTGCAATAGATTCTTCGACATCATCTTTAGCCTATCCTTGATCCCAATCATTATCAGCATCTTGTTCGGCTACCTGATCACTACCCTGTGTCATCGAGGGTATGACCTCAAATGATACTGATATGTTTAGAGATGGTGAAGTAGCATCACTCTCCACTTGCTGCAACATCCTGCTGGTCGTCTGACTCTCCACCTACTGAGAGTCTGTAGGCTTCACCTTTGAAGCCTCGTCAAATGTGACGTCTCTACTTAAGATAAATTTCATATCATTCGGATCCCAAATTTGGTAGCTTTTTACTCCTTTCTTGAATCCTAAGAACACATCTTTTCTCGCCTTTGGTTTCAACTTGTCTTCTTTGATGTGATAGTAGGCCGGACACTCAAATACTCATAGCAAATCATAATCCTGAGCCACTTTTTCTGATCAAATTTCTAGGGGAGTTTTACCTCCTATTGCAGACGAAGACAACCTATTAACGAGATGGTAAGCGTACACTAACACTTTAGCCCACAAAGATTTTGATATGCTGACCTTGAATAACATGCGCCAGATCTTTTCTAACAAGGTACTGTTCATCCAGCCACCCAGTTATGTTGTAAGGTGTGTTTGGTTGCAAGGAAGTGGGCGGAAGTAAGGAAATGAGGAAATATAATTACTCACTTTCCTATCTATCCAAACACCAGAAAAAGAAAATGAGAAAACCCCTTTTCCTTTTCTCTTTTCCCTTTTACACAATCACTTTCTCACTTTCAGGGTGCTACAGTTAAATTTGTGGTCATGTAAATCTCATTTGTCATAAGTTGTAGCTCAAAACAGTTAATTTTGTGGTCATGTAATCTCACTTACATTCTTATTACAATCTAATTTTTATTTTTCTTAATTAATTTTTATTTTAATATTATTTTGCGGTTAACTTTGTGGTCAACTTTTCACTTTCACTTTGACATTATCATCCAAACACCAAAAAAGACATGACATTTTAAATCATACTTCCCAACAAAATTCAAACACCAAAAAAACTCACTAACCAATTCTCAAGTTTCAAAGGGAACTGTTACTACTTCCTTACTTCCTCGCTTCACCCCTTATCAAATAGCCTCGTAGTGTATCCCTTACTATAAAGTGCCTTTTTATGATCTCATCATGGCATAACTGTAGGAAAAGATTGCTTGCATGCTCTCCTCTGTTGTCTGATCGAAGTACCTAAAGAAGATTTCTTTTCAGTTGAGGTACATACCTCACTTCCTTCAATTCCAATACTATCCCATCAAACATCTTGATAAAGACAGTACCTATCCCTTTCATGTAACATGGGCGATCATCATCCAATGACAATGGAATCAAATTGAAAAATCAGTCCCTGTTGGAACACACATGACAGATAGCTCTTGTATCTAGCATCCACTCTGAGTTAACTGAGTAACCTATGGTAAAAGTAGTGACAGAAAATAAAAATACTAATGAGTCTGAGTCTGAGTCTGATGTATCTACCTATAAAATACTACTCGATTGGGTATTGATCACCTGTGCGAGATTTGCCTCAGTCTTTGACTCCTTATTCTTATGTTTGATCTTTGGACATTCAACCTTTCAGTGCCCTAACTCTTTGCAGTAAAAGCATTGGTTCTTCTCCAGGTCTCTGAAACCCAGCCTAGACTTTGATCTTTCACGATCGCCTTTACCTTTCTTACTGGAACTCCTGCCTCTTAGCGTCAATGCTTCTACTGAATCACTCTTTGAAGAAGACTGCTTGTTCTTCTTTCGCACTTCGTAATTTACAAGAGCATCTAACACAACACTATAATTAAGTATTTGTTTACTGTTGATTAAGATTAGGACGAAGGTCTCATACTCTTCATCAGAAAGAGAATTCAGAAGAGTCACTATTTTGTCCTCTTCTTCGATCTCAACACCACATTAATTAGTTCTGTAAGAAATTTTGTGTAGTTGTTCGTGTGATCACCAATGGAGAGCCCTCTCTTCAATTGGAAGTGATAAAACCTCCTCTTTAAATGCAGTCAAGACTTGATGTTCTTCGTCAGATACTTTTTCTCAAGGATCTCCCAAATCTTCTTTGTGAAAGTCTCATACAGCACATGATACTTCATGTCTTATATCAAATATGGCCTAATGACGTTACACGCCGTCCGATTCATCTTGTTCCAGACTTTCTCAGATGTCTCCTCAGGATTTTCTTCCAGACGTAGAGTATCTTCGAGGTTTGATGTCGTCAGGGCATCCATCACCTCACATCTCCACATCTCAAAATTGATCGTGTCATCAAACTTCACGACATCGATTTCGTCGGAAGATTACTTACGGATTTCACTGATAATTGACTGCTTTCGGCCATCTCCTCAATAGATTCCTCAAAGTAATGGAGAAAACGATCCGTGAAAATAAATTCAAATAGGAAAGATCAGATCTTTACCTCTAACCCAAAATAAAGACAGTCTCCAAAGTGATTTACTCAACCTGAACGAAGCTCCCCGTCAAACCCGGAAAACTCTGATACCACTTGTTGGAATCTCAATAACAGAGAACAGCAACACCAGAGAATAATCACCAATCGCACGAATAAGCAAACAAAAGAAGCAGACAAAGAATACAAGATTTAAATGTTCGGCAAATTGCCTACATTCTCGGGATAGAAGGGGAGAGAGATCTTATTAAATCAATCAAGTACAAGATGCAAACAATAGGGGTAATATCCCTCTTTATATAACCACAGAGTTTATTAAAATAAGAAAAACAACCACTCTGAATTCGAATTAGAAATGCACTCTGAATCTAATTTGAAAATCGCCTAGAGATATGTTGTCGATAGCCTGTTTGGCCTGTCGACAGCCTCTGACAAACTATACTCTCGAGAAAACCCTGTCGACAGCCAAAGACTAACTCTGATAAATTCTGCTCTCTGAAAATCGCTGTCGACAGCTCTTTTTCGTCTGTTGTCAACAACCTGATTTACCTGCAGACACGTATCTGGGTATCTGCATTGCTGTTTCCTTAACACTTCATCAAATCTCATACTATCTTCTCTGATGAGCTAAGCAACTCTACTAACAAGAGGTTACATTCTCTCCCCACACAAAATCTCCTCATGATATAAATGAGATGAAAAATCTAATAAGAAGTTTAGATTAACTAATATCATTCAATTAACAGCAAGAAATCAAAAATGTATTAAGTAGTCTTATACTTCGTATTTCTTAATTAATTGCAACGTTGAAATATTAGAATATACGGTCAGCAAATTTTGTGGGATACAGCTTTCTCTTCAAATATAACTTCATCCAAACCACAATATATGTTGGTTCTGACTAGTGGTACTGGTAGCATGAATATCCAACCAGCAATGAGCCATTTCCATTAGTCCAATCTGGTGGAATTTATGTGTAAATTGCATCTCATAATTTTTGATGCTGGAACTCGCTCAAATATAGGATACCATTCATGGAGGGGGGCAAAACGAAGCTCACTCTACGATATACTACATATATTTCTCTACGTATAAAACTGGTCACGATCACATATTTCTCTACGTATAAAACTGGTCTAAAGGAGTTGTTGCATAAGTACACTTACAAATATATTCTAATTTCTGACAGATATCACATCATGGGCACCGGATGTCTGAAACGACAATTCTCTAAAAGTGAACTCCGTAGACAAAAATTCTCTGTAGAGATCTCTATTTGTGCAATTCGTAAGTTCTTTGACGTTTGTGTACATTGTAATTGTTAAAATGACCATAGCTTAAGGAGAAAATTAAAACAAAGGTGGATAGCTCTCTAGGAGCTCAAACACGTGGCTGTCATGGATGGAAGTGCTAATTTAGAGAAGGAAAAATCTCCCACATTTGACAGTAAACACGCCTCAATGAATTTAACCCTCTTAAAGTTACAAATTGCTGTATAGCCTTAGCATTTCAATTATTGTATGAGTACATGGTCTGCATGCTATGATTTACCACCACAAGGATTAATATTAAAAATTGTGAAAGAAAAACGTTGGAACTACTAGGCAATATTAGCACAGAATTAAATCCCCAAGCCCATATTTGTTTGCCTAGACTGTTGTTGGAATTTCTTCCTATGCGAAAGGGTGCGAGTGGTTCACGAAGAGGTGCTAAACTCAAGAGGCATGGCTAGTTCAATTATGAAGGGTGATAATTTGGAGAGATGTGTGCATTACTTAATAACAACTCTTGAGGGACTATTTATATCAGATAAATTTTTCATATGAAACATAAGGGGCATCACACAAAATTAGAAAGACAGCAAGAGAAAAGAAGAGAGTGTGCGATTGGATTTAATCTCTGAGTTTTTTCTTTGATATTTCTCAAGTATTTTTCTTGGGATGTGAGAGGGTGTTTATTATAATTGACGATTATTACAGTAAATTCAGCAGACTCGGACAAAAGATATAGACCGGTATTTGGTTGAAGCTCTATATTGTGTAGTGTTTACGTTTGTGCATTACATTTCCTATTTTTTCTTATTTCAGTCGTCATGGTGCGGTTGTTTTTTCTCCCTCTTTCCCAACAAGTGGTATCAGAGCCGAAAGTTCGGGAGAGTTGTCATGGCGGGGAGTTTTGCCTCACAATTCAAGGTGGAGCGGTTCAATAGGAAGGGGAACTTCACTCTATGGCAATGGAAAGTAAAGAATATCCTAGTTTAACAGGGCTCGACGCGAGCATTGAAAGGAAAGGATAGCAAGTTGGA
The DNA here is from genome assembly GCA_038442645.1 of Agave tequilana. Lineage (NCBI taxonomy): Eukaryota > Viridiplantae > Streptophyta > Magnoliopsida > Asparagales > Asparagaceae > Agave > Agave tequilana. Next base: position 90,095 of record JAVJIF010010297.1, read on the forward strand.
GAAGATGAAAGAGGAAGAATGGGAGAATTTGGACTCGAAATACGTCAGCACCGTTGGACTCAGTATTGCTGATAATATTACCAATAATATTATTAATGAAGACTCGGCACCGGCGTTGTGGGAGAAACTTGAGAAACTCTATCTTGAAAAAAGCTTAACAACAAAGTTGAATCTGAAGCGTGATCTATACAGGCTGAAGATGGAGCATGGTGTGAATCTCATGGAACACTTAAATGGATGGATCATCTTGGGCGAGTTGATGTCAAGATCGAGGAAGAAGATGAGGCACTTCACTTCTTACCTCACTTCTTGATTCTTTTGAGCACATGATTATCACAGTATTGTATGATAAGGATACTTTGCAGATGGGAGAAATCGAGTCGGCTTTATTGTCTTACAAGAAGACAAGGAGAAAAGTTGACGACAACTTAGGATTTGCACTTGTTACTTATGGTCAGAATCGAAGAGGAAGGAATGCGGTCAAAAGATCTAGCAGTTACAATAGGTCTAAATCCAGAAAGGGAGTGCAGTGCTACAAGTGAAATACACCTAGAGAAGGGTGAATAGGTGTTATGCTAATCAAATGCAAGTTAAAAACTACAAATGATGAATAATGCTTCTCATGAAGGGATCTAGATCTTCTCCTCTTAATTCCTTTAGGTTATGAGTTGAGGTGCTCAACTGCCTTCTTGTTGAGATGAGCAAAGACCGATAATAAAAGTGATGAATAAGATGAAATCAATAATAGTTTACAAGATGAACAACCACACAAGTATGAATAATGATAAATGTTTTCCATTGATTCGCAAAAGGGAAAACTTACAAAAAAAAGGGTCGAGGAGCGAAATTACAAGTAATAGGGATTGAAATTACAAGTAGATCTCCTCTGAGATTTCTGAAAAAATGTGCGGGTAGGAATCTGATCAGCGCGCGATCACTTTATTCCTTCGACGATGCAATCGATCAGGTGGTCGAACTGCCTCCTAATAGAACTCCCTTCTCGCTTGGTTCGGGAAATCAGAGAACAGAAGATCAGTAGAGCCCTTTTGCTAGGAATTCTGCTCTTTTGAGTCAATCTTTCCTCTCTGTTCGTGCGTCCTCTCTTTTTTCTTTCTTTTGTTTCGTGTCTCCCCCCTGGCGTCTGCCATCAGCAAGGGGCCTATTTATAGCCAATGTGGGGTGTAACCGTCCCCTTGAATTCAGCAAGGCTGAATCAGCCATCAGCTTCGCGCGAGTCTCGCAAATAACCTTGCCGCGAAGCTCTTTGAGAGTTTCTAGCAAAGCTAGAGGGCTTGTGCGAACGTCCTCCTGCCGTTATGGCTGAATTGTCTCCACTTAATGTGGGACGAACTGGGCGGATGTAACCACCCACTTAAAGTGGCGTTAATCCCACTAAATTAGTGGGGTTCACCCATTAATTCCTCGTGAGATTTTGAAACGGTCAATTTGATGACCTGGTAAAGCCCATTGCTGAGCTAGATCATGCGGAATTAGATCATGCGAGGCTAGATCTTGTGAAGCTGAATCCTGCGGAACTAGCTTAGGCGAAGCTAGATTATGCGAAGCTAGCTCATGCGAAGTTAAGACTTAGCTCATAGTTTCAGGCAAAGTTACCTTCAGAACCTTGTGCGAAGCTGAGACTCAGCTCATAGCGGGATTATGACACAGCTAGGGTATTAGGCTCCTGGCGCGTAGATCTCAGATCAGCCCTTTGAGGGGTTAAATGAAAAGGTTCAGGTGAAGCCAATAGTTAGCCTCAAAGCGGCTACCAACCAAGCTCAGGCGAAGCTATTAGTTCCATGCGGAGCTATATGAAGCTTATCTTGGGATTATGCCCAAACTAAGTATTGAGCTAACTTAGCGTCTTAGGCCTACTTGGGTTTCTTCAAAGGCAACTTTGGCTTACTATCTGCTTTACTGGATTAGTAATGTCCATGTTGTTGCCTTATCTCTAGTCATCAGCTTGTCTTCGACTTATCTTCTATAGATGTTAATAAGTTAGACGTTGTTCAGACCGGCTGAAAATGAATGCAGGAGTTCTATCTTTTTCGAGTGTCAACAATGTTGGCCCAGAGGCCTTCCACTCTAGTTTTGATGATGATTAACTCATGTAGTTATGTGTACTAATAATCTTGTGATTTTAGTTTCAGATCATTAATCAAGATATTAGTAGGTGATTAGCTTCAACAAGATGATTTGGAAGCTTTCACATGTTGATTCAAGAGCCCGAGCGTCAAAGATCATATATAGCACTTGCTCGGTGGATCAAGGAGTTTTGGATCGAGTCGGCTTGGAGACGGCGCTCTACAAGAAGACTTCGGTACCATAGTTTAGTTTTGTGTTTAGATCCAAATTGTAAAGATTAGAATAGTATGATATGCTCAAGTTCATAACACACACGTTTCATGTTTTGGTTTTTGGTTTTTGGTTTAACCGATCTTGGTTTCATGAATAGATAGATTCAAAACAAGTTTACATGGTTTAATGTATACTAGATTTGTTCTATATACATGCATGCTTAACTTCCTAGACAAACTTAGTTTTGACTTACTTATTCATGTGTTTTATGTTTTGGTATTTTTAACAAAACATATTTTGGAATTAAAGTCAAAAACATGGATATATATATATATATATATATATATATATATATATATATATATATATGTTTCATGTATATAGGATTATATCCATATACATCATGCCTAAATGTTATTTAATATCATGTTTTTGTATTTGGATGAGTTTTGGACAAAATGTATTTTCTATTCAAAAATCCAAGTTTTAGAAAATACAGTTTTTGATTTTTGGTAAAAATGATAAGACACAAAAATGTTTCAAAATGTTTGTTATTTGTGATGAAATTTTTGTCACAAGTTTATATTTCAAAATAAAATGATAAAACTATTTTTGTGTATTTTTAGAAGATTTATGAGAATTTTTAGAATTAAAAATTACTTGTTTTTCTGACCAGAATTGCTGCTGCCAGGCTAGGTCGGTCGACCAGACGGTCGACCGTACCAAGTAGCCGGTCGACCGTCCGGGTCGACCGACGTGCACGGATACGTGCACGCTGGCTGCCCCACTAGCCGGTCGACCGCACGGTCGACCGACTGAGAGCAGGTTGCTCTCTGTTTGTTACGGTCGACCGAGCGGTCGACCGGCCAGAGAGCCGTTGCTCTCTGGTTCTGGGGACGGTCGACTGCCCGGTCGACCGGTAGCTGTCAACGGTTAAAATATGATCGTTGGACGGTCGACCGACCGGTCGACCGGTAGGCCATTTCTGGTATTTTCTGCTGCCAACGGCTATAATTTTCTGGGGGCTATAAATATCCCATTGGAAAGAGGTTTTCTCTAAGAATTTTTGGGCGAATTTTCTGAGCTTTCTCTAGTATTTTCACAGCAATCAAAAAAAATTTTTGGGCTTTAAATTGAACAATCTATTTGGGGTTTTTGTTAGGGTTTGGAAAATCAAGAAAGGGTTTTTGGGAAAAGATTTTGATTCAACTTCTTCATCTTGGTTTCTAGTTTTTCCCAAAGATTTTCTTTAAGTTTTTGATTTTCATTCCTTTGGTTTTCTCCACACTTGAGCTACATCTACTACCTTATTCTATAGGATCTTTGTGTGGGAGAAAGAAATTGTTTGTGGTTGTTTGTTAGACCACCAAGTTGTAAACCCAATCTTATCTTGGCTTTGTGCCTTTGGGTTGTATCCCTCAAGGTGTGAGGTGATCCTTGTGTAGCTTTGTGCTTATCCCTCAAGTTGTGAGGTGATTGTTTGTTGGCTTGGAGTTGTGCCTCAAGGAGGAGGTTGTGTTTGTAAGGAGAGAAGTTGGGTACTCCTTGTAATTGTTATTACCCCAAATCCTCGGTGGAGGTTCCCTTTGTGGGAGTCCTTTGTGGACAAGCTAGTGGACTTTAAATCCTTCTGGGTGAAGGCGGGGATGTAGAGCTGGGTGCTCGAACCTCGAAACATATCTTGTTGTTTGCGCTTGATCCCTTGACTCTTACTCTATCTCTCTCTCTCTCTTTACTTTGTGCCTTGCATCATTTCACATTGTTCATTCATACTTATATGCTTGGCTTGGTTGTGTGCATCACTTGTTGCTTGTATTCTTGTGTGATTGCAATTAGTTTTTAAATTCCGCATTAAGTTGACTAGATTAGCATTATCACCTATTCACCCCCCCTCTAGGTGATTTACAATTAGTATCAGAGCCTCCGCTCCTTATATTTAGGTTTAACCACCTAAGAGTGAGATCTTGGTTTGCTAATCTTCATTTGCATTGTTCATTTGCACACATTTAGTCTGCACTCATGGAGAGCCCTCCTATGTTTGATTTTTCTAGACATGATTTTTGGAAGGCCAAGATGAGTAGTCATTTGAAAGCCTTAAGATCTAAAGTTTACCAAGTCATTACCAAGGAATCCTACCCCAATGATAGTAAGCACAATAAGGCCAATGCACTTGCACTTAAGACACTTAGAGCATCTCTTAATGAAGATCTTTTACATGTGTTTGATCATTGTGATTCGACTTTTGCAGTTTGGAGCATATTGACTTCTCCCGAGCTACCAAGGATTATCAACAAGTTGAGGAGATCTAGGAGAGACAAGTCCGACGAGCATTGCCTCATGGTCCAAGGGAAAAACTCCCTTGATGTACAATCGGATTCTCAACTAGATGATAGCTCTAGTTCCTATTGCCATGGTTGTTTTGAAGTTCAAACTTTGAATATGGAACTTGCTCAAAAGCTTGAAAATTTTTTAGAAAAACATGATTTGTTGAAAAAGAATAATCTTGAACTAAAAGAAAAAATGAAGGATTTATGTTCAAGTTTTGAATCGGTTTTGCAAGAGAAGGAAGAGATTATTAGTGAACGTGACTCACTAAGATCTCAATTAGACCTTGCCCTAAAAGAGATTGATGTTTTGAAAAGCAAAAATAATTATGATGATGTTGTGAAAAACAATGAGATTTTATCTTCTAAATTAGATTTTATTTTAAAAGATAACCTTGTATTGAAAAATGAAATTGATTTCATTACAAAAGAATTGGATTTGGTTTTAAAGAAAAATGAATTTTTGAAAATTGAATTATCTTCACATGTTTGTCATGCTAGTGTAGCTTCATCTAGCACATCTTTTACATGCTCTACTTTATCTTCTACTATTGAAAATGATATAAATGTTTTGAAGAAAAGTGTAGATTGTTTGGGCTCCACTTTGAGCCAATGTGCTTTGAATCACACACGCTTGGAATCCTTGGTTCGCAAGAAACAAGCTCCATCTTTGCATGCACACCCTCCACGGCATACACATGCTTCCCACGGTCACCACCATCACATGTATGCTCATGTGTACATTTGTACACATTGTGGTCGTGAGGGCCACCTTGCTAGATTTTGTTATGATCGTATTTATGATGAAAATTTAGCAACTAATTTTGTTTGGGTTAGGAAAGATACTAACCCCCGTGGATGTTCGACGGGAGAAAAATTCGCGTAAAGTTTCCTTGAATCAATTGAAAAATTACAATGGACTTACACCCCGGTTACAAGGGAGGGGAGGATATTGAGTCTTGAATCCTCCCTTTGTTTAATGCTGGGTTCTTCACGTGGCGGTGGAGAGTGAGTCTTGTTCTCCGTTGACCGGTCGAACGTCAGGATCTCTTAGGAATCTTCTCTTTGGATCTACTGGTGGAGTAGCACAGCTCCTATCAGTAATGGAATCTCAAAGAGATTTAAAGAACTTGAACTCAATAAGTTAACAGAAAGAGTTGAACTCTTCTCAGACTGCAAGTGCTTCGAGGCCGAACTCTGCTGAGGTAGCTCTCCTCCTCTGCCCATGGCTTCTTGGATTCCTCCATCGGGACTCTCCTCCTCAGCCCTACTAGAAGAGGTCCCCTCCCCCTGGGTCCTCCCCCTTCTCTAGCTATTCATAGCTATTTATATAGAGGAATTGGGGTGTAACCAACCCCTTAAATCTCTCCATAATGGGAGGGGGTGTAACCAACTCCTTAAATCTCTCCAAAAAAATTCGCGTAAAATTTCCTTGAATCAATTGAAAAATTACAATGGACTTACACCCCGGTTACAAGGGAGGGGAGGATATTGAGTCTTGAATCCTCCCTTTGTTTAATGCTGGGTTCTTCACGTGGCGGTGGAGAGTGAGTCTTGTTCTCCGTTGACCGGTCGAACGTCAGGATCTCTTAGGAATCTTCTCTTTGGATCTACTGGTGGAGTAGCACAGCTCCTATCAGTAATGGAATCTCAAAGAGATTTAAAGAACTTGAACTCAATAAGTTAACAGAAAGAGTTGAACTCTTCTCAGGCTGCAAGTGCTTCGAGGCCGAACTCTGCTGAGGTAGCTTTCCTCCTCTGCCCATGGCTTCTTGGATTTCTCCATCGGGACTCTCCTCCTCAGCCCTACTAGAAGAGGTCCCCTCCCCCTGGGTCCTCCCCCTTCTCTAGCTATTCATAGCTATTTATATAGAGGAATTGGGGTGTAACCAACCCCTTAAATCTCTCTATAATGGGAGGGGGTGTAACCAACTCCTTAAATCTCTCCATAATGGGAAGTTATTCCCCATTATGTGGAGAGAAAATGGGGTGTAACTGACCAAGTTTGTGGCTCAGTTATAGCAAAAAATGCGGGTCTCGCGCTGGACGCGGACCTCACTCTGATGTTGAGACGCAGAGCTCACAGGCTCACGTCTGTGTTAGAACGCGGAGCTGCTCAGACTTGTGTTTGAGTTGAAACGCGGAATTGGCTGAGGTCCGCGTCTGGCGACCTCCGCGTCTGACATTAAAAAAAAGGACGCGAGGTCCGCGTCTGATATTAGAACGCGAGGTCCGCATCTGGTAACCTCCGCGTTTGACATTGGAACGCAAGGTCTGCGTCTGGGAAGTTCGCGTCTGAGAGGTTCGCGTCTGAGACTAGAAGCTATCTCCGTATCTGGGAGGTTCACGTCTGAGACTTTGTCCGTAGTAATTTTTTGATAGCCTACAGTGGACCCAAAAGAAAATGGCTACCAAAGACCACCCCTTTGATTTTTGATGTAGGTGTGGACTCTCGCATCACGTGAGAGTATTGGTGCCTTGAGGTGGATGCGTTTCAAGCTTAAAGAAAACCATTTTGGATGCATCACTTTCAAGGAAGGTTTGGTGGGAGGACCACCTTGTTTTGGAGAACATGAGAGATGCCTTCATCAGTTTTGGTATCTATCGCTAACTCCCGTTTATATTTACATGCTTTTCATATTCATCTATTTATAGCATGTCATGTTTTATTGTTCATTATGCTTATATCATGTTAATTAGATTAGTGATATACATGTTTAGTTACTTGAGACACCCATGTTTTATATGGATCTATATTTAGTGTTCTCACCTTGTTTAAACTAATATGTATGCTCTAGATCTAATGCACATGCATATACATAATGATCATATGGATGTTTATGATGTTTTGTTTAGTTTATTGAATGCCATGTTTATTAGATTTTTGACATGCATGTATAGCTTTTGAGATCACTCTTGTTTAGATGGACTCATTTGTTGTGTTCTCACCATTCGTTTGGCTATTATGCACATCATAATTCTAATAGCATGTGGATTTACTTCATGATCATTTTTATGTCTATCATGTTGATTTATGTGTCATGATTTGAATATATGTTTAGATGTTAGTTTTCATGAAAACTAGGATTTATACTTGTACATAGAATGGGCCACAAGTAAATCCTTTTATGTTTGTGCTTAAATGCCTATTTGTACCTATTAAATGTGCTAGTATAGTCTAGTTTTGATGATTCATGCATTCTAACTTGTATTCCTCATCTTGAATATGTTTCTATGATCATGTGTTTTAACTTCATATATATGTCTATCTTGTCCAAACTATTGATTATACATGTACATCCTTGAGCCACGTGCCTTTATGCATATACTTTTGTGGACTCATTATGTTTAGGATATGTATGTATACTTTAGTTTGTACATAACATACATATACCTTGAAGTTTAAATCGTTTTGATGATTTTCATGTTTTTAGGTAATTTCAATTGGTAATGAAAATTTAGTTTTTCATGTTTTCATGGTTTTAAGGAATTTTTAATCGAGCTTAATTGAATATTTTCATGATGATATGTGTCACATAACACTTGTTCACTCACTATATTAGGTTTCTCATGACTTTGTTTTCATGAGTATGATATGGGCTTTATGGATTTTGAGTGTTTAGTGATCATGTGTGTAACGGTCCCGGCTTCTAATAAGCAAGATTAGATCCACAACACGTATTTATTCCCAATCTCTTCTTTGATTCAAAATCTAGAAAATTTCGGCAGCATTTCCTCTAAAATTTTACCTTTTTCCACATACAAGAATAGCAATTTCGGCTTCAAGGCCTACTTATGTCCATAAATGATTTCGGCCACACGGCCTACTTATCACAAGGTATAAAGATCTCACTAGCACCACATTTCAACCTTAAGAAGTTCCCACAATATGCTTACACAATATTTTCCCTTACATATCCATCAAGACATCCATCATCCACATGATACTATCAACATGATCACCATACTTAGATTTACAAACATCCCAAGCACCACAAGTTCTAATTACAACTATTACAAGAAGAGGGTTACATATGATAGTAGCATCAAGATACATTTAACTAGGAAATGCTGAAATAAAACATACTTATATACACATAGTGAACAAAAGCAATGGTTTATAGAAGATATGCCATCCTGCTCATAGCTACTCCATACTACAGTATGCCTTTACCTTTATCCAGACCTGAAAGGGGAAAAATGAAAGGAATGAGCTCGACGGCTCAGCGAGTAAATTTCATAAACACTATACGAATGATATCATGAATATTCTACCACAACATACCTTGCGGAGTCCAAGGAGACCTTACATGAATATAAATACCTCCTTACCCGATTTAATAATCACAAGTTACAATTGTTAGACTTTCTTTATGATTATTAAAAGTTCCTTCCAAGTATATACTAGAGCGAGATCATTAATTGATCTCTTCCATGAATGTCTCTATACACATGTTCCTACCTTGCCCAAGCCTTTACTAATTTTGTCACTTTCCCAACACTTACCGATAATACAATATTTCTATTATTTACTAGAGCACATTCACACATCACCCTAATCATAGGGTGCTAATTTCCCCCGTCTTCTCTCACCTACAGGCTCCCGCCCGGCCCCTTCCTCCTAGAAGTGCAACCAAGACTCATATATAGCATATGAAATAAACATACATATTCATGTAATGTACATACGTGATTCCCATGACCCCCGTCTTCTCCCACCTACCGGCTCCCACCCGGCCCCTTCCTCCTTATATTTGTAAATAATTATGCACTAACATTACTCACCGTCTTCCCCCCTCCTACCGGCTCCCGCCCGACCCCTTCCTCCTCTTAATTGACAAACATAGAAAATCAACATACCAACGTATAGTTCCTACAATCAACACACTCATACATATTGCATATCAAAAATATACTATTGCCTAAGTTACACAATTAGCATGTTTTGGTAAGATCACACAATCGACATGCTCACATGTCACCCACATACACAATCATGCTATTATATAGGTATTACCATAGTAATTCGTACAACTATGATTCATGTGGAAACACCTAGGTATCATGATTAGTGACTTAACATTACACCTACATAACATGTAACAAAACCCCCAATGCACATTTACATCCTCTATCCAATTTATTTTAGAAGGACTTAGGAAGCAATCACCCATCACCATGCACTTCACATATGTTACTTAACCTAGCTCTAGTTGCTACTAATGCATAGCACAAACAATTTATGTAACCACCCTCTAGTGAAAAGAGAACAAGTATGTCACCAATCCCATGGAAATTAACTTACATGTTACCCTACATTATTCTAGTATACTTTCCCCAAATCCATCCTAATTTTATTACATCAAATACTTAAATTAGATTCATGAATTATGTATGTATAGTGAGTATAAGAATTTACTCACTTAATAGATGGATTCCTACTTGTGTTCTTTGATCAATCCCTCCACTCAAACCCTAGCAAAGGACAAAGGCAATTCTTAGTCATGAAATAACTTATAAAGAGAGAGGAATTAGTGGAGTAACAATTCTTACCTTCAACCCAATGAGCTTCAGAAATTTGGGAGTTTTTGGAACTTGAATTCAGAATTAGGGCTTTTGATTTCCCTTTCAAAACCACCCCAAAACTGAAATCCTCCTCTTCTCCGGCCAACAGGGGATCCCCCCCCCCGAATCAAGCCAACCCGGGGCCCTGAGCGCTGCCCTCGCGGCTGTGCGCAGCCGCGTGCTGGTGGCGCGCGGTTGCTGCCGCCCCCCTGGCTTCGGCTGGGGGTGTAAGAGAGAGGGAGAGAGAGATTTAGTGTGGAAGAGAAAGAGTTGTGTGGATCTAGGGTTTTGTTTTGGGAGAGAAAGGTGTTCTTCTTCTTTTACAGAGAGGAGAGAAACTCTCCTCTCAGATCTCACGTAAGGGGAAAGGATTTTTGCATAGAAGCCCTCCAACAATTCAGGTCATTACAAAACACCCCTCCACTAACTTGCCACTTGGCCAAAGCTAGGATCAAGATGATCCTAGCCTTACACCTCACCTCTCCATGCATACCTAACCCATCCACTAACTCTAAATAATAATTAATCTACAAATACCTAGTATTTATTTAGGTATACACTAATTTTGGGAATACTATTAGATATACTTCAAAATGCAATTATCTAAGATATACTCCCATATACTCTAGTATCATATTTATGTTGGCATAAAATACCAACATATATATTCTATGAATTCCAATTTATGCCATATATCCCAAAAATGAAAATAACTCATTCAAAATAAAATACTAATTCTTTGGTTATTTTTATTACTATTGGTGTGCAATTAAGAAAGAGGAATCATAAAAAAAAATTCCCTATATAACCGATGCTTAATATAATTAGGAAATAATAAATAATAAAAAAATAGGCTGTTACATTTCTACCCCCCTAGGGAAGCTTCGGCCCCGAAGCTCGACGTACCTCGGAAAAGTTGTGGGTAGGTAATTCGCATATCCTCCTCTGGTTCCCAGGTAGTCTCTTCGATTTCCTGGCTTCTCCATAATACCTTCACCAACGGAATAGCTTTGTTCCGCACAACCTTCTCTTTACGATCCAAGACTTGCACTGGCTCCACCGTATATGATAAATCTTCTTGGAGTTGTAGTGGGGAGTAACTAAGAACATGACTGGGGTCTGGTATGTATTTCCTTAATTGTGACACATGAAATACATTATGCATCTTCTCCATTTCTGGCGGTAATGCTAACCTGTAGGCCAGAGGTCCAATTCTTTCCAATATCTCAAAAGGACCGATGAAACGGGGTCTAACTTATTCCGTTTACCAACCCGTATCACTCCTTTCATTGGTGATATCTTTAAGAAAACTTTGTCGCCTTCAGCAAACTCCAAGGGTCTCCGGCGCCGATCTGCATATGTCTTCTGCCTACTTTGGGCCGCCTTCATCCTCTTCCTAATTATCCGGATCTTCTTTGTTGTTTCTAACACTATATCAGCTCCGAATAATGTTCGGTCTCCCATCTCCTCCCAACAAATCGGAGATCTGCACTTCCTGCCGTACAAGGCTTCAAATGGCGGCATTTCAATAGTAGATTGATAACTATTGTTGTATGCAAACTCTGCCAATGGTAGGTATTTTTCCCAATTACCTCCGAAATCCAATACACATGCTCTCAGCATATCCTCAAGTATTTGAATAGTTCTTTCTGATTGTCCGTCAGTTTGCGGATGAGCAGCTGTACTTGGTTGTAATTTAGTGCCCAGAGCCTGGGATAGGCTGATCCATAGTCTTGACTGGAATCGGGGGTCCCGATCTGACACAATAGTCTCAGGTACTCCGTGAATTCTGATTATTTCTCGGAGGTAGATTTGGGCTAATCTGTCCATCGAATAGTTTATTCGAATGGGTAAGAAATGGGCGGACTTTGTGAGTCGGTCTACTATCACCCATACGGCATCATATCCTTGAGGGGATTTGGGAAGTCCTGTAACAAAATCCATAGTAATGTTGCTCCACTTCCATTCAGGTATTTGCAACGGCATAAGGAGTCCCGGGGGCTTCTTATGTTCAGCTTTGACTTGTTGGCATATTAGACATCTTTGTACAAATTTAGCTATGTCCTTCTTCATTCCTTCCCACCAAAAATTTGATCGTAGATCTTGATACATTTTGGTTGCTCCAGGATGTGCGGTGTAAGGAGTGCAATGTGCTTCAGTCATAATTCGCTCTTTGAGCTTAAAATCTGAAGGTATATAGATTCGGCCTCCCTTTCTTAGCAAGTCCTTAACAATGGAACAATCTTGAGTTTCACCCCTTTGCACTCCTTCCACAATTCTAATTACTTGATCATCTTTTAGTTGAGCTTCTTTTATCTCTTTGTGGAGGTCAAAATCAATGCTAACTTGATTTACCTGTACCACCCCTTCTCGAGTTTCCTTTACCAAGATCTCCAATTGCATCCGCTCTATGTCTTTTAATCGGTCATCCCGTTGTGTTAGTAACACTGCTACGGATCCTCCAGACTTCCTACTAAGGGCATCTGCCACAACATTGGCCTTTCCGGGGTGGTAATGAATAGCCAAGTCGTAGTCTTTCATTAACTCCAACCATCTTCTTTGTCGCATATTCAGCTCCTTTTGGGTAAAGATATACTTTAGACTCTTATGGTCTATGTATATATCACATGAGACCCCATAAAGGTAGTGTCGCCATATTTTCAAGGCAAAGATGACTGCGGCTAGCTCAAGATCATGTGTAGGATAATTCTTCTCATGGTTCCTTAGTTGTCTAGAAGCATATGCAATTACCCTGCCATGCTGCATCAACACACACCCTAGCCCTGACTTCAACGCATCACTGTAAATAACATAGCCTTCAGTTTCAGTGGGCATGGCTAGGACTGGGGCCGATGTTAGTTTATCCTTTAACTCTTGAAAACTTCTTTCCTGACTATCTCCCCAATGAAATTTGAGTCCCTTCTTGGTTAATTGTGATAAGGATGCCGTTATCTTGGAGAATCCCTCCACAAATCTCCGGTAATACCCAGCCAATCCTAGAAAGCTTCGCACTTCGGTGACATTGGTAGGTCGAGGCCATTCTTTAATCGCTTCGATCTTCGCAGGATCCACTGATATTCCTTCCTTACTTATGATGTGGCCCAAGAATCCAACTTTACCCAGCCAGAATTCACACTTTTTAAGTTTTGCATAGAGTTAGTTCTCTCTCAATAATTGTAAAACTACCCTTAAATGACTTTCATGCTCTTCTTTGCTTTTAGAGTAGATTAGAATGTCATCTATAAAGACCACCACAAATTGATCTAGGTATGGTTGGAAGATCCTATTCATCAGATTCATAAATGCTGCTGGAGCGTTGGTCAAACCAAATGGCATCACTAAAAACTCATAGTGACCATATCTAGTCCGAAAGGCTGTCTTAGAAACATCCTCCGGCTTAATTTTTAATTGATGGTATCCAGATCTCAGATCTATTTTGGAAAATATACTGGCACCCTGAAGTTGGTCAAAAAGGTCATCAATCCTCGGCAGTGGATATCGATTCTTGATAGTGACCTTGTTCAATTCACGATAGTCTATACACAGCCTCATGCTCCCATCTTTCTTCTTAACAAATAAGATAGGAGCACCCCAAGGTGATACACTCGGCCGAATAAATCCCAGACTTAGTAACTCTTGTAGCTGATCCTTCAATTCTTTCATTTCTGCGGGCGCCATCCTATAGGGTGCCTTGGATATGGGACTTGTCCCTGGTAGAAGATTAATGAAAAAATCTACTTCCCTATCTGGGGGCAAGCCGGGTAGATCCTCCGGAAATACATCAGGGTATTCCTTCACAACTTCAATGTTTTCAACTTTCATTATCTTGTCTTCACTAATAACAGTTGCCAGGAATCCTTGACACCCTTGCCTTAATAGCTTAGTGGCCTTCAAGGCTGAAATGATTGGAGTGCAAATTTTATCCTTCACCCCTTCATAGACTCTTTCTAGAGTTCCTTCTAACTTAAAGATTATTCTCTTCTGGTGACAGTCTACATGAGCCCGATGTGTTGACAACCAATCCATTCCTAGGATGATGTCAAATTCCATCTCTCCTAATTTGATCAAGTCTGCATGTGTTTTCATTTCTCCTAAAATGATTTCACATTCCTTATAGTATTCACTAGTGGTCACTCTCGCGCCTACTGGGGTTGACACCACTAGTTGATAATTCATAGGTTCAGATTCCTTGTTAATTATTGCAGCAAATGATGAAGAAATAAATGAGTGGGTAGCACCGGGATCAAATAATACTCGAGCAATATTTTTAGATACACAGACGGTACCTTCCACCACTGCATTGGATGCTCTAGCTTCCTGCGGAGTTATGGCATTCATTCTTCCTTGAACTCTGGGTTGTTGTACTGATGCTTGCGTCATGGCTGAGCGAGTCCTGTTGACAGGTTGCCGAAAGGCGGTAGCTTGTCCTCCTGCTGTTGGGGCAATGCCCATGGTCGGTCTCCCTGTTCCCCTACTAGCTCCTGGATATCCATGCAGGGTTGGGCAGTCTCTCCTCATATGACCCATTTTGCCACAAGCAAAACATTGCTTACCAACCGAGCAACTGCCAGTGTGACTTCGATTGCACCTTGGACACCATTGGCTTCCCGCAAAGTTGGAGCGTGGAGAGGACATTGGTAACTCTGAATGGGGAAATCCTTTATTCTTGGGCCATGCGTTCATCCTGGTCCCCTGAGCGGGCATAATGGAAGATCTGGTGCCTCTATCGGACCTCACCGGATGAGTTCCAAAGTTTGACGCATTAGCATACCGGGGGCGCTTCATGAAAGGCAGTTCCCTGGTCCTTGCCTCCCGACTTTCCTGCATGTCTCTTTCAATTTCTAGGGCCATCTCTACAGCTTGGCTATAGATCTATAATTGGAAAGGAATCAGTTTACTCCTGATTTCAGGCCTCAAGCCTCTAACAAATCTTTTTGCCCTATCTTCCTCTTCAGACACCAATTTCTCAGCATATCTAGACAGTTGGGTGAATTTGGCTTCATATTGACTCACAGTCAACTGGTCCTGCTTTAGGTCTTGAAATTCCATTGCGAATCTGTCCTTCACCACTCCCGGTATATATTTTTCATTGAACTTTTTAACTAAAAAGTTCCAAGAGATTTCTTTCCCCATGGTCTTAGCCCCTCCTTTAATCATCTCCCACCAGCGCTCAGCTTCTCCTTGGAACATAAAGGAGGTGAAAGATATCCGTTGATTTTCAGTACACTCTATCACATCAAGTATTTTCTCAATCTGACGGAGCCATTCTTCAGCTTGTATCAGATCAACTCCTCCTTTAAAAGCTGGCGGATTTAACTTTTGAAATTGTTCAAGGGCTCTACGAGGGTTATTAACATTTGCCAGTTGCAACAGCCAATCTGGTATTCTGTCTGGAATTCTCCGATTGGCATTAGATTGTTCACTTAGGAATTCTTGACTTGCCGGGGGATGGACGCTCCCGATTGCGCTGTGCAATGGGACGTCGCCCTCCGAGTTGGCATCGCGTGGATGAAATTTTAAGTCCATTTAATACCTAAAAGAATAGTCAAACTTAATCAATGGCAACTCAATAATAACAAGTAGAATAGCTCCAAAAACAAAATACTGATTTCATTTATGCACAAAATGTTTTCATGGCAACATTTACATTAGCATGACTACATTCTTTCAAAACATACAAGTGTAGTCATAAAGAGATACATTGTTCACACATATAGCTATTGACAACCACTTTCTTCACCCAAAAAAATATATATATATATAACCTCATATGAGTCAACATTCATTTTCTCCAAAAACAAAAAAAATGCCACCCACCTAGACCTCTATCAAGGGGTTATGTTAGAACCCAAGGAGCTTTCCTCCCTGTCGTCTCCTCCAGATTCATCTTCCTCACTGTCTTCCTCTTCTTCGGGGTCTTCTTCTTCTTGATTTAACTCCTCAGGATCATCTTCTTCTGGATCTACTTCTTCAGGATCCTCTTCTTCTTCAAGATTCTCTTCCTCAGGATCCTCTTCTTCTTCCTCCAGGACAGCATCATATTCACATTTCCAATTCTCATGATCATCGTAAAGATCCATGTCTTCTACCCAACTGGAGTCCCACCAAATACCTCCAAAGAAAATCCTTCCTTCAGGATTCATCTCATTGTTAGGTAGGACTCCCAGGTCCACAGTCGTTGGTGCATTCCTTATGGCACTTTCTGCCTCACTGATTTCATCTTTATTATCTTGTCTCATGCGAACCCCTGTATCTTTACTGTCTGGGGGACCTTTCAGAATGATAGCTGGATCGGTCTCATCGGATTCAAAATCCCAATCCATGTGGTCCGCAATCCAACTCAAACTTTCCGACCCCGGACCGTCGGATGACGATCCTGTCATCTCAGAATCTCCCATCTGTAGGAGTAAGAGATTTACATTAGACGATTTGTCTTCCAATTCTCCCCAAAATAATAGATTGCATGAATATATAACAAGACATGATAGAAAATCATCACTTCTTTAACCATGCCGATCTTTCATAATTTTACCATTGGGTGGAACTACCCTGCCAATAGGTTTAACCCTGTCTTGTGTGATATTTTGATTGCTCTCTCTTTTCCAGTGTCCCATATCACTGAAATTCCATACAGAAGGGCCCGCACCCTTTGTAGGATCCATTTGAATTAAGGTATGCGGGTACCCGAATTCAAATGTGTTGGCCCAAAGGCCATTATCCCAGTTATTTTGATGATAACAAAACATATTTAGTTATGTATTTAACATTTGTGTTTCAGAATATTTCAGGTTATTTAACAGGTTGTTTTTGACGGCTCCGCTAAAAGACTCACACATTTGGAGTTCGCCGCAAAAATGAAGATTCCCAAGCTATGCACAACTAGGATGCTTTGGGATCAAGATGATGATATGAAGATCAAGACAAGACCAAGACAACAAGAAAAACAAGAGTTGTATTTTTACTTTTATTTTAGATATTTTGTCAAAGCTAGATATTAGAAGTAGAGCTATGGGATTATCACACACACACACCTCTTAGCTAGGTTCATGGCTTCAAAAAGATTTTCAATTTCCATTTTCTAACTTAGATCTAAAGAGAACATATTTTGGAAATAAGATTTTTAGAAAAACAATAGTTTTGGAAAAACAATTTTTATGGAAAAATAAGTTTCTATCAAAAGGATTTTTATCAAACTATTTTAACAGGATAGAAGTATGACACATGCTCATACTCTATGTTTTTACAAGTTCCAAAATTTTAACCCAAGACCCAAACCAAAAACCAAAAATTTCTGGTTCTGGAAGTTCTGTTTTTCAGAACTCACAGTAACCGGTCGACCGGCCCGGTCGACCGATGTGCACAATACTGTGCACGTCTATATCAGTCGACCGACCCGGTCGACCGATGTACACTTGCTTTCACAGGAGTTTTCGGTCGACCGACCCGGTCGACCGATGAACCCCAACGGTCATATTTTTGACCTTTGGCGGTCGACCGACCCGGTCGACCGGACTCTGTCAAAAGTTCTGACAGATCCAACAGCTATTTTTTCTGACTGTTTTTCTTTTTGGGATTTGATTCCAACGAATCTCTTAGGATGTTTTTGACCCCTATAAATAGAGGGTCACTTCATATTGATGGGACAACTTTTGCAAAACAATTTTTAGAGCCATCAAGAATATTTTTACAAGAAATTTCTAAAGATTTCCAAGCTCTTCCTTTTAGACAAGATTTTCTCTCAAAAGCCAAAATTCCAATCATCCATCTTGAAGCCTACATCTCTACTTCTCTCTAGCTTAGCACTACACAATCCCATATATCTACATCTACATATTTGGTTCTAGGATTGTGCTTAGTGAGCTTTTGTAAAGTGATCAAGTGTTGATCACTCTTTTCTTACTTGAGTGAAGTTGTAGAGGCATCGGCCTCAAGGCGAGCTAGTGTGCTCAAGGTGGTGTTGCGGCATCACGAGAGACGGACAAGTGTGTCCTTGTATTGTTGATCCAGTGGGATCCTCAATAGTGGAAATCCTTTAAGTGTGAAGGCGGGGACGTAGAGCGTGGCTCGAACCTCGGAAACAACTCCTTGTGTTTGCGTTTGATCAAATCTCTCTAAACTCTATCTCTTTATTACTTGCACTTTTATATTGTCTATTACTTGCAAGAATTTGTGTATTGTGCTAATTGTTTAGTTAATTTTTAAATTCCGCATTACTGCCATAATTCATATAGCCATCACCTATTCACCCCCCCTCTAGGTGATTTCAATTGGTATCAGAGCCTAACCCTACAACTTAGGTCTAACCACCTTAGGGAGATCCATATTTGGCTATATACATTTGTGTTGCATTTACACTTGCTTGTGCATTCATGGCATCCATGGACTTTTCTAGCATTAAATCCCCACCCAAGTTTGATGGTTTAAACTTCCCCATTTGGAAGGTGAAAATGAATCTCTTCCTTAAATCCCTAGGAGTTAGGGTAGCTAGGGCCATTACCAAAGATTTTATTGAACCCACTAGTGATGAGAGCACATGGTCCGAGGATACTTCCAAAGACTATGAGGCTAATGCTAGGGCACAATATGCATTAACCCAAGCATTAAATGAAGATGACCTTGCACGCATAATAAATTGTAAATCCGCATTTGAGGTTTGGAACATACTCATTGTGACTCATGAGGGAACGTCTCAAGTCAAGAGAGCCAAAGTTGACTTGCTACGTTCTCAATATGAGAATTTCTATATGTTTGATAATGAGAGCATTGATGACATGCTCACCCGTTTTACAAAAATAACTAATGCTCTTTCTTCCTTAGGCGACAAGATTGATAATGATCAAAAGATAAGGAAGGTGATTAGAGCTCTTCCCAAAGCTTGGGAAGTCAAGGCGACCACACTCAAGGAGCTTAACGATAAAGAGGAGATGGACTTCTCCGGCTTCATCGGAAATCTCAAGACGCATGAGATGGAGATGAAAGTTAGAGAAGAAAGGGAGGCACCAAAGAAGAAGACCATTGCCTTCAAAGCCGCTCCTACCATACATGAAGAGGATGACTCATCGGAGGATTGCGATGAGGACTTCGCCATGCTCATCCGGAAGGTGGGCAAGATGTTCTACAAGAAGGGACGGCAAAGTAACTTCCGAAGAGGGAAGCCTCAAGGAAGGTACGAGAAGAAAAGAGATGAACCCGGTCCTTGCTTTCATTGCAAGAAGATCGGTCACCTAATTGCCGATTGCCCCGCTCTACAAGCAACCACATCCAAGAATGGGCAAAGAAAGAAGAAAGCCTTGGCCGCAACATGGGATGATTCGGAGTCGGAATCCGAAGAGGAGCACGACGCCGCCAACATGTGCTTCATGGCACAAGGAGACGACGCTTCTAAGGTAACATTTGATAACACTCTTGATGATGATGACCTCACTATGGATGAACTAGCACATTTCTTTGAGGAATTACAACATAGATATGAGATTTCGCAATCTCATAATAAAAAGTTAAAAAGGGAAAATGAGTCTTTGAGAGATAAGATTAATATTATTGAAAAAGAGAAAAATGAGTTATCTAGTTCTTTTGAAAAATTGAAAAATGATTTTGATAAGTATAAGGTAGCTAATAAAGGAAAAACCCCCATGATTTCTAGTGATAAAAATGTTTTTGTTGAAATTCAAAAACGTGTTGATTCTTTAGATAAAACTTTAAAGAAATGTGCATTTGATTTTAACAAGCTTGCATCTAAATTTCCTAAGGGAGTAGCTCAAGGGAAACATGTTCATCATAAACACTCCACACATAGACATGCACACACACATAACCATGCTTTTATGTACAATAGTGGTAGAATTTATATTTGCACACATTGTGGCCGCAAAGGCCATTTAGAAAAATTTTGCTATGCTAAGAACAATGTAAAGAATAAATTTGTTTGGGTTCGCCCCGGATCTAACCCAAAGGACCCACTAAGATTTGGGAACCAAAAGAGCCACCAAATTTAAATGATACAGGTATAGGTGGATCTTCTCCCTCCAAGACTTAGGAGGAGGTGGTGCCCGGGTGGTTGATGCATCGGAGCTTAAAGAACAAATCATGCATGCATCGCTATCGTGGAGGCACCTAATTTTGGAGATTGCCCGTAAATTGGTAACATCTCCATTTAAGAGTTTAATTTTGTATATACAATTGTTATAGGATTGCTAGTTTAATTTTATGCCTCATTGATACATGATTAGTATAAACTTGCAACTCTATCATGATTGTATATGCCATGTTAAGTTTTTGATTTTTAGTCATGTATACATATGTATAGAATTGATAGTTTACTTTTGTACTCTATTGATATATGCTTGTATAGAACTATTTTTCTATCATGATTGTATATGTGCCTTGTGTTAACTTCTATATTTTTTTGTTTCATGCCTTGTTTAATGTATGTCCACATGTGTAGTTTATAATTTGTGACTATATACTTGTATACATATACACATTATTTTCATAAATAAAAATAAACATTTGTAAAATTTCCTATTTAAACAAACACCTTAAAGATGGCAATTGCGCACCTCAACTTATTCAAGAGGAATCAAGAGGATGAAGTTCAGAACCCGTCACTGGGTATTCGGCTTCAACATCTTTAAAATCTTTGTTTAAATATGAAAAATAAAATTTAGAAGGGATTGCATGAATTTTGATGTCGTAATAACTTAATGAAGATTTAAAACCTGTTGGTGTATTCCTATATGTTTATATATCACACCTATTTTGATTACAAATTATTTTAAAATTTTTTTTTTGGGCTGATAACAGATTTCAGGCAAAGCCGGTCGACCGACCTATATAACCCCGGTCGACCGACTCTGCCTGAGAAGAAATTTTTATTTCTTTTCTGTTATCGGTCGACCGACTATGTGTCCCGGTCGACCGATCTTGCCTGCAGAGCTCTCGGGTTAAATCGGTCGACCGACCCGGTCGACCGCTCTCTGCTTACAGAGCTCTCGGGTTGTTTCGGTCGACCGACCCGGTCGACCGATCGTCGTATTTTGCCCTATATCTGTGTTTTCTCTTCACTTTTTCTCTCTCTCTCTCTCACACTTCTCTCAGCGAACCGAGACACCCATCTTTTCTCCAAAAATTTATTTCTCTCCAAACTCTCAACCAAATCCAAATCAATTTAAAACCCATCTCAAATTCCTCATTCTCCTTCCAGATCTTCGATTTCAGGATCATCCAACCACCAGATTCGGAGAATTTCAAGATTTTCAGTCTAGGGTTTTGGATTTTCTCTGTTAAGGTAAAAATTCGATTTTTACTCTAAATTTCCATTTCTTGCTTAGGAATCTATTATCTATTGTCATCAATCTAAGTTTCTTAGCATCTAGATCGTGCCCTAAACTTGATTACACCTAAAAATCAAATTTTTATTCATCATGCCTAAGAGATCTCGTACTGAGAAGGGAAAGGAAGCTGCACAACCTTCCTCCCAAGCTCCTAGACCCATTCGCCCCTTTATAAATGATCTTGCAGCTGATAGATACTCCCATCTCTCCACTAGAAATATCAATTCAGGGAGATTTGTAGCCATTCAGGATTTTGAACATCTAGATATCCCTCAAATCTTGCAAAACAACAATCTAGTTGAGTTCCTAACCATCAAGGAACAAGTCTACACCTCCCTTGTTCCTTACTTTTATGCCAATTTTGAATTCGATGGAAATCGGATCACATCTAGGTTTTAGGTAGAAACATCGACATTTCTATAGGTCGATTTGCTAGGATTCTGCATCTCTCCACTGGTGGAGCAGATGTGTATTCTCATGATTTGCATGACTTTGAATTTCCGGAGGGTGAATCTTCACTCACCGCCTCTACTCTAATCCACGGGAATGACAATCCCGGCTTGGTTAGAAACGAGGTTGTGAGTAGGTACACTCTTCAATCTCAAGTCCTTGCCAAGATTATCTTCTTCAACATTGTCCCCAAGCATGGTGAGTATAGCCACGCTAGGGGTTGTGTTCCCTTGATTATCTATTGCCTGCTTAAAGGGATTAAGGTAAATTTTCCTAGAGTCATAGCATCTCATATGGGCTCTGATCAGATCCGTACTGCGGGTAGAAGCTTGCCCTACGGCATGCTTATCACCCATCTTCTTAGGGCCCTTGACTTTGATCTCTCCGCTGAAACTCCTTCCAATCCCCTGACCCACATCAATGGAGTTGTCCTGAAGATGATGGAAGCTCAGTTGCGTAGACACGCTCCTGTGCAACCACATCTTCCTCCTGCTGGTCCTGGCTCATCTTCAGCACCAGGATCTTCTTCTTCTGCAGCTCCTGCATTTCCTCCTGAGTTACTGGCTCTTGTCTCTTCGGATGTCCGCTCTCAGATCGAGGCACATCAGGCCTGGGTCGAGCAGCGCGACGCAGCTATTCGTGCAGAGTTGGATGCTCGTTCAGTTCAGGAAGCTGCTTTTCGGGCGGAGGTCCGAAACGACATGTCATATTTTGCTGACTCCATGAGATTCGTGGATGTTCAGTTTCAGGCCCTTTTCTCAAAATTTGACATGCTCGTTCCTGATCGGACTCCGACTGCTTGTCGACTCCCAGCCACCGGTCCTCCATTTCCTCCCAGAGCTCACTCTTCTGTTCCACCACCGCGCACCAGAGTCGATGGCATGGATCCAGAGGAGGTTGCTTCTTCAGAGGAAGGTGGTGATGATGACGGAGACGGCGATGACGGTGATGATGGTGCTGAGGAGTGACCTCCCCTTTTGATGATGTCAAAAAGGGGGAGAGTTATTTTGAGAGAGATATTTTGTAGTATTTGTGTTTGGCTTGTACTTGTATTTGGATATTTTGTGATGGACATGTAGTATTTGTTGTTGGGACATGTAGTATTTATTTTTACTTTGGACATGTATTTTTATGTGTTGTGGACATGTGTTGTGGACATGGTTATCTTTTGTTTTTATGTATCTCTTATTTATGTCATGTATGAACTCATTTCCTTCATTTATTCTATGACATGAGTATTTGGTATTATTTGTTGGCATGGAAATATGGTGTTTACCATTTACATATGTTTTCCTATATATGCATGTGTTGAGGGGGAGCTTCATTTGAAGTCTCTACCCAAAATATTTTGTGATAACTACATATGTTTTGCCATCATCAAAAAGGGGGAGATTGTTGGCCCAAAGGCCATTATCCCAGTTATTTTGATGATAACAAAACATATTTAGTTATGTATTTAACATTTGTGTTTCAGAATATTTCAGGTTATTTAACAGGTTGTTTTTGACGGCTCCGCTAAAAGACTCACACATTTGGAGTTCGCCGCAAAAATGAAGATTCCCAAGCTATGCACAACTAGGATGCTTTGGGATCAAGATGATGATATGAAGATCAAGACAAGACCAAGACAACAAGAAAAACAAGAGTTGTATTTTTACTTTTATTTTAGATATTTTGTCAAAGCTAGATATTAGAAGTAGAGCTATGGGATTATCACACACACACACCTCTTAGCTAGGTTCATGGCTTCAAAAAGATTTTCAATTTCCATTTTCTAACTTAGATCTAAAGAGAACATATTTTGGAAATAAGATTTTTAGAAAAACAATAGTTTTGGAAAAACAATTTTTATGGAAAAACAAGTTTCTATCAAAAGGATTTTTATCAAACTATTTTAACAGGATAGAAGTATGACACATGCTCATACTCTATGTTTTTACAAGTTCCAAAATTTTAACCCAAGACCCAAAACCAAAAACCAAAAAATTTCTGGTTCTGGAAGTTCTGTTTTTCAGAACTCACAGTAACCGGTCGACCGGCCCGGTCGACCGATGTGCACAATACTGTGCACGTCTATATCAGTCGACCGACCCGGTCGACCGATGTACACTTGCTTTCACAGGAGTTTTCGGTCGACCGACCCGGTCGACCGATGAACCCCAACGGTCATATTTTTGACCGTTGGCGGTCGACCGACCCGGTCGACCGGACTCTGTCAAAAGTTCTGACAGATCCAACAGCTATTTTTTCTGACTGTTTTTCTTTTTGGGATTTGATTCCAACGAATCTCTTAGGATGTTTTTGACCCCTATAAATAGAGGGTCACTTCATATTGATGGGACAACTTTTGCAAAACAATTTTTAGAGCCATCAAGAATATTTTTACAAGAAATTTCTAAAGATTTCCAAGCTCTTCCTTTTAGACAAGATTTTCTCTCAAAAGCCAAAATTCCAATCATCCATCTTGAAGCCTACATCTCTACTTCTCTCTAGCTTAGCACTACACAATCCCATATATCTACATCTACATATTTGGTTCTAGGATTGTGCTTAGTGAGCTTTTGTAAAGTGATCAAGTGTTGATCACTCTTTCTTACTTGAGTGAAGTTGTAGAGGCATCGGCCTCAAGGCGAGCTAGTGTGCTCAAGGTGGTGTTGCGGCATCACGAGAGACGGACAAGTGTGTCCTTGTATTGTTGATCCAGTGGGATCCTCAATAGTGGAAATCCTTCAAGTGTGAAGGCGGGGACGTAGAGCGTGGCTCGAACCTCGGAAACAACTCCTTGTGTTTGCGTTTGATCAAATCTCTCTAAACTCTATCTCTTTATTACTTGCACTTTTATATTGTCTATTACTTGCAAGAATTTGTGTATTGTGCTAATTGTTTAGTTAATTTTAAATTCCGCATTATTGCCATAATTCATATAGCCATCACCTATTCACCCCCCCTCTAGGTGATTTCAAAATGTAGAGAACAGTTAAATATCATACATTTCAGGTTCCAATACCCTAAGATCCTACTGTCATCCCAATACCCCTTTATCTAACTTACCCAAACATACATATAGATTTCACATGCTTACCTAGCCAGTCCTGTATGCTACATCTATCTAGGCTAACCTTGCCTAAACCACGCTCTGATACCAACTGTAACGGTCCCGGCTTCTAATAAGCAAGATTAGATCCACAACACGTATTTATTCCTAAATCTCTTCTTTGATTCAAAATCTAGAAAATTTCGGCAGCATTTCCTCTAAAATTTTACCTTTTTCCACATACAAGAATAGAAATTTCGGCTTCAAGGCCTACTTATGTCCATAAATGATTTCGGCCACACGGCCTACTTATCACAAGGTATAAAGATCTCACTAGCACCACATTTCAACCTTAAGAAGTTCCCACAATATGCTTACACAATATTTTCCCTTACATATCCATCAAGACATCCATCATCCACATGATACTATCAACATGATCACCATACTTAGATTTACAAACATCCCAAGCACCACAAGTTCTAATTACAACTATTACAAGAAGAGGGTTACATATGATAGTAGCATCAAGATACATTTAACTAGGAAATGCTGAAATAAAACATACTTATATACACATAGTGAACAAAAACAATGGTTTATAGAAGATATGCCATCCTGCTCATAGCTACTCCATGCTACAGTATGCCTTTACCTTTATCCAGACCTGAAAGGGAAAAAATGAAAGGAATGAGCTCAACGGCTCAGCGAGTAAATTTCATAAACACTATACGAATGATATCATGAATATTCTACCACAACATACCTTGCGGAGTCCAAGGAGACCTTACATGAATATAAATACCTCCTTACCCGATTTAATAATCACAAGTTACAATTGTTAGACTTTCTTTATGATTATTAAAGTTCCTTCCAAGTATATACTAGAGCGAGATCATTAATTGATCTCTTCCATGAATGTCTCCATGTTCCTACCTTGCCCAAGCCTTTACTAATTATTGTCACTTTCCCAACACTTACCGATAATACAATATTTCTATTATTTACTAGGACACATTCACACATCACCCTAATCATAGGGTGCTAATTTCCCCCGTCTTCTCCCACCTACCGGCTCCTGCCCGGCCCCTTCCTCCTAGAAGTGCAACCAAGACTCATATATAGCATATGAAATAAACATACATATTCATGTAATGTACATACGTGATTCCCATGACCCCCGTCTTCTCCCACCTACCGGCTCCGCCCGGCCCCTTCCTCCTTATATTTGTAAATAATTATGCACTAACATTACTCACCGTCTTCCCCCTCCTACCGGCTCCTGCCCGGCCCTTTCCTCCTCTTAATTGACAAACATAGGAAATCAACATACCAACGTATAGTTCTTACAATCAACACACTCATACATATTGCATATCAAAAATATACTATTGCCTAAGTTACACAATAAGCATGTTTGGTAAGATCACACAATCGACATGCTCACATGTCACCCACATACACAATCATGCTATTATATAAGTATTACCATAGTAATTCGTACAACTATGATTCATGTGGAAACACCTAGGTATCATGATTAGTGACTTAACATTACACCTACATAACATGTAACATAACCCCCAATGCACATTTACATCCTCTATCCAATTTATTTTAGAAGGACTTAGGAAGCAATCACCATCACCATGCACTTCACATATGTTACTTAACCTAGCTCTAGTTGCTACTAATGCATAGCACAAACAATTTATGTAACCACCCTCTAGTGAAAAGAGAACAAGTATGTCACCAATCCCATGGAAATTAACTTACATGTTACCCTACATTATTCTAGTATACTTTCCCCAAATCCATCCTAATTTTATTACATCAAATACTTAAATTAGATTCATGAATTATGTATGTATAGTGAGTATAGGAATTTACTCACTTAATAGATGGATTCCTACTTGTGTTTTTTGATCAATCCCTCCACTCAAACCCTAGCAAAGGACAAAGGCAATTCTTAGTCATGAAATAACTTATAAAGAGAGAGGAATTAGTGGAGTAACAATTCTTACCTTCAACCCAATGAGCTTCAGAAATTTGGGAGTTTTTGGAACTTGAATTCAGAATTAGGGCTTTTGATTTCCCTTTCAAAACCACCCCAAAACTGAAATCCTCCTCTTCTCCGGCCAACAGGGGATCCCCCCCCGAATCAAGCCAACCCGGGGCCCTGAGCGCCGCCCCCCGCGCGGCTGTGCGCGGCCCCCGCGCGGCTGGTGGCGCGCGGTTGCTGCCGCCCCCTGGCTTCGGCTGGGGGTGTAAGAGAGAGGGAGAGAGAGAGATTTAGTGTGGAAGAGAAAGAGTTGTGTGGATCTAGGGTTTTGTTTTGGGAGAGAAAGGGGTTCTTCTTCTTTTACAGAGAGGAGAGAAACTCTCCTCTCAGATCTCACGTAAGGGGAAAGGATTTTTGCATAGAAGCCCTCCAACAATTCAGGTCATTACAAAACACCCCTCCACTAACTTGCCACTTGGCCAAAGCTAGGATCAAGATGATCCTAGCCTTACACCTCACCTCTCCATGCATACCTAACCCATCCACTAACTCTAAATAATAATTACTCTACAAATACCTAGTATTTATTTAGGTATACACTTATTTTGGGAATACTATTAGATATACTTCAAAATGCAATTATCTAAGATATACTCCCATATACTCTAGTATCATATTTATGTTGGCATAAAATACCAACATATATATTCTATGAATTCCAATTTATGTCATATATGCCAAAAATGAAAATAACTCATTCAAAATAAAATACTAATTCTTTGGTTATTTTTATTACTATTGGTATTCAATTAAGAAAGAGGAATCATAAAAAAAAATTCCCTATATAACCGATGCTTAATATAATTAGGAAATAATAAATAATAAAAAAAATATGTTGTTACAATGTGAATTACATGTGTTTCATGAAAAACAATTTTGTTTTATTCCTTACTTGAAGGATTTCGTACTAGTTAACGAGATTTTTCATTTAACTAGTTCGTATTCTTCTTATGGTAGAGATTTTCAAACGTACTCTATTTTCAAACCTATTTTTGAAAACCCCTACCTTTCAAGGGTGGTTGGATGGGAGATCATGCTCATGTATGCCTTATAGTGAAAATCATTTTAAACTTGAACATGATTGGGAGGCTAGGTAATATGAGATATACACTTGATCATTATTGTTGTTTCAATTGGTATCATTGAAATTCTTTCAATTGATATCAATATTGACATTTCTTGTATTCTCATATATATTTTCATATATGTATGCTTGCACTTCAAAGAGTATCAATTTCAATTGGTATCTAATTTTCATACATATATATGTTTTATTTGTGCTTATTATATTCATATATCTTAGAGCACAAATTTTGATCATGATAAAGCTTGTTTTATAATGACTATCTTGTTTCAATTGACTAGTTTTCAATTGGTATCCATATACAAGCTTTGCATGTTTCTGTTTAGTAATTCATAAAGAGGGAGAAAACCTTATTTTTCATCTTTCAATTGGTATTTGATTTCCACTCCCATACTTTATGATTGAAAATTTAAATTTGGTATCATATGTTCAAAATGAAAAATATGTACAATTGGTATCAAAATCCTTGTTTAGAAATTCAAAATTTGTTATGTTTAATTTCAATTGGTATCAAGATGGTTTTTCTTATAATTGGTATCAATGTTTTTATGTTTCCTTTCAATTGGTATCAAGATGCTCTACTTTGACAATTTTTTTAATTGATATCCTAATTGATTGTCACCCCTTATTTACATAATTTGTGTTTTAGACAAAAAGGGAGAACATTGTTTTATTGTTTTAACCCTTTATTGTTTCTTTGTTTTGAACAAAAAGGGGGAGAAAAATTTATTGATTTGTTTTACTTGGACCCCTTTGTTGATGATTGACGAAAAGGGGGAGAAGTATTTGAATTTATATATGCATGTTTTGTTATTGTTTATTTAGAGTTTAATTGTTTAATTAGTATCAAGAGCATTATTTAAGAACATGTTTTATTGGAATCAAGAGTTTAGTATCAAGAGTTTATAGGTATCAAGAGCACATTTATGCATGATGCATTTCATATGTCATATGTTTGGTATCAAGAACCTTGTTTGATGCATGATTATGCATACATGTTTAAGAGCTTACATTGCATATCTACTTATTTATTCCTATGCATGAGTTAAGGGGGAGCTTCTCTGAAGCTTAACTTTAATCCATGCATATATAACTCCATGAGTTTTGTCATCATCAAAAAGGGGGAGATTGTTGGCTCAGAGGCCTTCCACTCTAGTTTTGATGATGATTAACTCATGTAGTTATGTATACTAATAATCTTGTGATTTTAGTTTCAGATCATTAATCAAGATATTAGTAGGTGATTAGCTTCAACAAGATGATTTGAAAGCTTTCACATGTTGATTCAAGAGCCCGAGCGTCAAAGATCATATATAGCACTTGCTCGTGGATCAAGGAGTTTTGGATCGAGTCGGCTTGGAGACGGCGCTCTACAAGAAGACTTCGGTACCATAGTTTAGTTTTGTGTTTAGATCCAAATTGTAAAGATTAGAATAGTATGATATGCTTAAGTTCACAACACACACGTTTCATGTTTTGGTTTTCGGTTTTTGGTTTAACCGATCTTGGTTTCATGAATAGATAGATTCAAAACAAGTTTACATGGTTTAATGTATACTAGATTTGTTCTATATACATGCATGCTTAACTTCCTAGACAAACTTAGTTTTGACTTACTTATTCATGTGTTTTATGTTTTGGTATTTTTAACAAAACATATTTTGGAATTAAAGTCAAAAACATGGATATATATATGTTTCATGTATATAGGATTATATCCATATACATCATGCCTAAATGTTATTTAATATCATGTTTTTGTATTTGGATGAGTTTTGGACAAAATGTATTTTCTATTCAAAAATCCAAGTTTTAGAAAATACAGTTTTTGATTTTTGGTAAAAATGATAAGACACAAAAATGTTTCAAAATGTTTGTTATTTGTGATGAAATTTTTGTCACAAGTTTATATTTCAAAATAAAATGATAAAACTATTTTTGTGTATTTTTAGAAGATTTATGATAATTTTTAGAATTAAAAATTACTTGTTTTCTGACCAGAATTGCTGCTGCCAGGCTAGGTCGGTCGACCGGACGGTCGACCGTACCAAGTAGCCGGTCGACCGTCCGGGTCGACCGACGTGCATGGATACGTGCACGCTGGCTGCCCCACTAGCCGGTCGACCGCACGGTCGACCGACTAAGAGCCGGTTGCTCTCTGTTTGTTACGGTCGACCGAGCGGTCGACCGGCCAGAGAGCCGTTGCTCTCTAGTTCTGGGGACGGTCGACCGCCCGGTCGACTGATAGCTGTCAACGGTCAAAATATGACCGTTGGACGGTCGACCGGTAGGCCATTTCTGGTATTTTTTGCTGCCAACGGCTATAATTTTCTGGGGGCTATAAATACCCCATTGGAAAGAGGTTTTCTCTAAGAATTTTTGGGCGAATTTTCTGAGCTTTCTCTAGTATTTTCACAGCAATCAAAAGAAATTTTTGGGCTTTAAATTGAACAATCTATTTGGTGTTTTTGTTAGGGTTTGGAAAATCAAGAAAGGGTTTTTGGGAAAAGTTTTGATTCAACTTCTTCATCTTGGTTTCTAGTTTTTTGATCGAAGCGGAACTAGCACTCAAAAGTGTGTATTTATGAAACCGATGTAAAAGCTCGAATGTGCTAATGTACCCTCGATACTTCCGTTATAGCATTGGCTCAACGGGTCGTATCCACAGGGAAGGGAGGCGATAGAAGCATTGACAGTTTCTATTCACGTTATTTGTTAACACTTCTTCTTTGTTGAAAGAATGAAAAAGAAAGTGAAAAGAAAAGGAAAGGAAATTCAGAATGTGGTAGGTGAGGAGAGCGATGAAAACGTCGATGTAAAAACCAAATAGAAGAGTAGTTTGGAAAACAAAATAGAAAAGGAGATGAAACAAAGATGAACTAAGTAGGCGGTGAAAACAACGATGAAAATGATAGAAAGAATTTTGAAAAATGATTTCTAAAACAAGATAAAGAAAACTCATGGCTACTAACTACTAAATGCTCCACTAACCATGCTAACCTCTTTATGATAGTTGCCTCACATTTTGATCCTCGGCCATCAATAATCCTTGGCTTCAAGAGACGATACAAAGCATGGCACATAGATGGTTCATCATATTCAAACATGCATCAAGATCAAGCTAATACAAGCATCAACTCATTAGACTACTAAAAGAAAGCATAAAATAAAAGAGAGTTAGCTTGGTTAGCAAGTTAGCAAGTTAGATGTTAGAACCCATCATCATTGGCCATCAATGGCTCTTGCAAGAACAAGGCCTTAATAGAGGCTACCCGATTCATGTGGATTATCAAGTAATTGGTTAGATGGTTAGTGGTTAGTAGTTAGATTGCCATGAGAATAAAAGTTAAAAAAAATCATGTAGAAGATGAAGGAGATTACAATGGAAGAGAAAGGAGGCACCTTTACATAGACTGTCACTATCCATTACATCTATCCCTCTCTATCTCTCTCTCTATGAATCACTCAGCCCTACTATAATGATCTAAAAAGAAATGAAAATACAAGAGAAATGAAGAGCACCTACCTACACTACTCCTAAAATCTGCACCTACTCCTAAAAACGAAGACTGCCCTCAGTTTGGCCCTCTGCAGGGCTATTTATAGGCCAAAGATGATTCCAGAAGACGAGACGGGGCCACGCATCGAAAATCGACGCGTGGCTCCACTCCCTTGCCGCGGAAACGCGGCTATTGCCGCATTTTCGCGGCAATATCAGGGAGCGAGATCCCTGTTTTTGTCAGGTTGTTCCTCTGGCTTCGAGAATTATCAGGGTATATCCCGTTTCTGGTATTTGCACCCGAATATTCGTCTGACATGCGCAGAAATCTAGGTTCAATGTATCTTCTAGAGAATCCTTTGCTCGGCCTCCAAGTAATGCGGGATTAATTACCATAAATTGGGATTAATTAGGCTCTTATTACTCCTTTGCCCTTGAACTCTTGCTTTACCTGCAATAAAGACCAAAACACGGTGTAGACCGACACTTTATTCATAAATCAGTGGGAAATGCGATATAATAATGCATAATCGTAGACTAATCACACCCCCACACTTATCTTTTGCTCGTCCCGAGCAAAACAAGAAAAGAAAACTATACTACAAATGTTATTACACCACTTTCGCAGGTGACGCGATTGCACTGAGCGTGTGCAACAAGCCGTTAAACCTCTAGGTTACCCTAGAGGAGGGGTGTTGTCTTCTGAGGGTTTTTAGCGGATTGCACCCACAAAATCCATAAAGAAAGAAGACAAATGTTAGTATTTTGAAAACACATTTTGAAAGAGAGACAAGTTTTCAAAATATTTTTGCAAAAATATAAGTGATCTAAGGTCATAAGTCCACCAAAAAAATCATTCTTCCTTAAACTTAGTCTCCATGCAAGATCTTGTCTTCAATTAAGGTAAGAATTCAAAATTGGATTGAATATTTTATCTCTCATAAAAACCTAGATAATATGCACATTGTGATAGTGAAGTTTTCTGGGATTTCAACTCTAACCATCTAGCCATTTATTTATATATATATATATTCTTTTTTTCTTCTTCTTCCCTTAGTTTTCTTAGGCTTTCTACTTCACCTATGTATCGAGCCTATAACCGATGACTCCCAAACCAGACGGTTTTAGGGCACCAGATGAGAAAACATCCCTAGGGTTTAAGGATTCAAGTAAACAAGGCCACAAAACTAAGGGAGATTATTTGATTCTTTTGACCACCGTTAGGCGTGAATAATCATGCTTCTTGAGGCATAATTGTCCAGCTTAATAAGTGATGTTTTATTCACATATATATATATATATACATTTTTTTTCTTTTATTTGCTTTATGGCATTTTAGGTCTTTGTTTCCATCCCAAAATTGTTGTAAGTGTGAAATGCATACTATCTAAGGCAAAATATTAAAGATAAAATTATCTCCCCAATCTTTTATACTTAACCTATAATTTTAAACAAGATCCATTATTTCGACTAGGTTTAAGATGTCATAATTAAGGCTTTCTTAATTCTAAGATCATCTTAATTTTCTTAAAAAATAGATCAAAACTTTGTCTCTTATTTCAAAAAGTTTTTAAAGAAAGAGAAAATTCCTATACAAAAGGGAAGATTTCTAAAAGTATCTTAAAAGAAGTGTAAAAGAAAGAAAATCTAAAAACTCTAAGTTAGTAAACCCTCCCCCACACTTATCTCATGCATTGTCCTCAATGCATCGTGATGTATGTATGCATGAAACAAATAGAGAGGGAAAAAAAATCACCTCAAGGTGGTGGTTCCGGTGGCGGTCTGATTGGTCCACGAAATGCGACCCAATCATTCTTGCGTGGAGTCCGGAGGAACCCACCAGAGACCTCCATGATACAACCCACTAAAAAGATGTATGTATTTATGATTTTTATTAAAAAATTTACCCCATCTAATTTCCAAATTTTCAAAATAATTTTGGAGTGAAATTTATCAACGCCCTTGTCCCAGACTGGAATGATTGATTTGGACTCAGGAAATATAGGAACTAATATCGACTCAGAAAAATGACTCAAGTCAAGTAAAGGTTCGGGAGTCGATATCGGTTCAGGAAGTGGGTCCAAATCAAGAAGTTAAAACTCAAGTCCACAATTTCCTCATGATGGAATGTGACTTTCTAAGATTGGTGATTCAAGTTCAGAAATGGCAGGTATGGGAATCAAAATTGACTCTAAAATGTTACTTAAATTGGGTAATATAACAGGAGTCAATAATGATTCAGGAATTTGAACTGGATCACAAATTGAGGGTCAAAGTCACATTCCTCATTGAGTTAAATTCCATAAAAATGAGAACTTGCCAATTTATCAATGGGACTTTCAAAAGTATGAAATTGGTCAAGTTCAATATGATCATCATAAGATATTGGTGATTCAATTTCACAATGGGTTGGTACAGGATCCAATACTGACTCGGGAAAAGGATTGCAATCAGGTGAAGACACCGGAGTCATAATTGAATCAGGAAGTAGAATTGAATCACTAATTTGAAGGTCATGATCATATTCATGCTCAAGTTCAATTTCAGGAAAAGGATAACTTTTCAAATGTCAATGGGATTTGAAGTTTGGACAAGTTCAGATGGGTGTGCTGAAATTGAATCTTAATTTCCAAAACAACATGACTCTGTGGCTCTGACAGAATGGTTAGTGACATTAGAAATGGTCAAGCGATGAGAAGGTAGTGTTTGGATCATCATATCTATGTCACGATTACGAACGTTTTGAGCCTGAGTCATGAATTCAAGCATCTTTTTTTGGCTGATTGGTTCATTATTTTGTTGAAAAGATGAAATGTTATTTTGGAATTGTAAGTCTATTCGTGATTTTTGTTTGGACTCACGCATACTCATTTCCAAAATTGATGGTTTTCTATTTTGGTCTGGTGGAACTGAGTATGAATCTTGAAAATGTTGTGGAATTGGAGAGGTCAATGTTTTCTGAAGTTGTTGCTCTGCCTCTTGTAGATTGACTTCTATACTCTTTTGTAACTCAGATTTTTCTTCAATGGGAGGTCCAGAAAAAGGAGTATAGGAAGCAAAATCGGGGAATAAACATTGTGTAAATTGTGAACGAGATGGATATTGTGGACAAGGAGGTTGAAAATTAAACTCGGGGAAAGTGAATCCCCATTGACTCTATGACGAGTTGAAATTATTTTGGAAATTATAGTCATAAGAATGTGGGTATGGGTTGTATTGATTCGGATAAGGCCAACCCGGTGTATTTGGTTGGTGCATATTGTAAAACGCCGGGTTGGAATTATCCGAATCAAATGGGGTTGGTGTGAAATATGGATTCATATTCGGATTGAAAGAATTGTTATTGTTGAATTCCATTACACAAACAAAAAGAAAAAAATCAAACAACAAACAAAAAGAAAAGAAAAAATCAAAACCAAGCCTATAGTAGGGTTGACCTAAACCTAGATGTCCCTAGAGGCCAACGTCTATCAAATTTTATTAGGGCTTGGGTTGTGTGAGTGGGGAGATGATTTTTGGGTTAAGGAAGGGTAAGTAAATCCCCACCTTATCTTGTTTGGAGTTTGCCCTTAAGTTCAATTCGTGCAAGTGTGCAATATAGACAAGAATATAACACAAAGCGATAAATCACCCACGTGTTTGTCCTATGCTATATGTAATGCCATATTTACATCTCCATCCAAATCACAATAACAGAACAAAAATACAGTATTTTGGAATTGAATTGACACGTGCCTAAATGCAAATGTCTAAATCGTTTTAAACGCGTCCAAATACCGTATTTTAGTTCTTTATTTTATTATGGTGTGTAGGCAATCAAAGCAGAAAAAATAGCAGCACAAATATACTAGCTATTACAATCAACACATCCCAGCACAACAAGATTTACAATCATCACAAAATGGCCGCGTTTTCGCGGCAAATGTCGCGTTTGCGCGGCAGTTCTTCAAAATCTAGGGCCCTGCTTTCAAGAGTAAGGAGATGCAAAGCTAGTTTATGTACTGCAATATTAAGCACCTGTAAAGCTTATCCTGCACACCAAAACAGAGAAGACAATGTTAACAAAAACGTGAAAACGAAACCATTCCCTTCCCCGGCAACGGCGCCAAAAATTTGATCGAGGCAGAACTAGCACTCAAAAGTGTGTATTTATGAAACTGATGTAAAAGCTCGAATGTGCTAATGTACCCTCGATACTTCCGTTATAGCATTGGCTCAACGTGTCGTATCCACAGGGAAGAGAGGCGATAGAAGCATTGACAGTTTCTATTCACGTTATTTGTTAACACTTTTTCTTTGTTGAAAGAATGAAAAAGAAAGTGAAAAGAAAAGGAAAGGAAATCCAGAATGTGGTAGGTGAGGAGAGCGATGAAAACGTCGATGTAAAAACCAAATAGAAGAGTGATTTGGAAAACAAAATAGAAAAGGAGATGAAACAAAGATGAACTAAGTAGGCGGTGAAAACAACGATGAAAATGATAGAAAGAATATTGAAAAATGATTTCTAAAACAAGATAAAAGAAAACTCATGGCTACTAACTACTAAATGCTCCACTAACCATGCTAACCTCTTTATGATAGTTGCCTCACATTTTGATCCTCGGCCATCAATAATCCTTGGCTTCAAGAGACGATACAAAGCATGGCACATAGATGGTTCATCACATTCAAACATGCATCAAGATCAAGCTAATACAAGCATCAACTCATTAGACTACTAAAAGAAAGCATGAAATAAAAGAGAGTTAGCTTGGTTAGCAAGTTAGCAAGTTAGATGTTAGAACCCATCATCATTGGCCATCAATGGCTCTTGTAAGAACAAGGCCTTAATAGAGGCTATCCGATTCATGTGGATTATCAAGTAATTGGTTAGATGGTTAGTGGTTAGTAGTTAGATTGCCATGAGAATAAAAGTTAGCAAGAAATCATGTAGAAGATGAAGGAGATTACAATGGAAGAGAAAGGAGGCACCTTTACATAGACTGTCACTATCTATTACATCAATCCCTCTCTATCTCTCTCTATGAATCACTCAGCCCTACTACAATGATCTAAAAAGAAATGAAAATACAAGAGAAATGAAGAGCACCTACCTACACTACTCCTAAAATCTGCACCTACTCCTAAAAACGAAGACTGCCCTCGGTTTGGCCCTCTGCAGGGCTATTTATAGGCCAAAGATGATTCGAGAAGACGAGACGGGGCCACGCGTCAAAAATCGACGCGTGGCTCCACTCCCTTGCCGCGGAAACGCGGCTATTGCCGCGTTTTCGCGGCAATACCAGGGAGCGAGATCCCTGGTTTTTGTCAGGTTGTTCCTTTGGCTTCGAGAATTATCAGGGTATATCCCGTTTCTGGTATTTGCA
Source organism: Agave tequilana (assembly GCA_038442645.1). Classification (NCBI taxonomy): domain Eukaryota; kingdom Viridiplantae; phylum Streptophyta; class Magnoliopsida; order Asparagales; family Asparagaceae; genus Agave; species Agave tequilana. The sequence goes on from JAVJIF010010297.1 coordinate 127,110, forward strand.
CCCGAATATTCGTCTGACATGCGCAGGAGTCTAGGTTCAATGTATCTTCTAGAGAATCCTTTGCTTGGCCTCCAAGTAATGCGGGATTAATTACCATAAATTGGGATTAATTAGGCTCTTATTACTCCTTTGCCCTTGAACTCTTGCTTTACCTGCAATAAAGACCAAAACACGGTTTAGACCGACAATTTATTCATAAATCGGTGGGAAATGCGATATAATAATGCATAATCATAGACTAATCATTTTTTCCAAAGATTTTCTTTGAGTTTTTGATTTCCATTCCTTTGGTTTCTCCACACTTGAGCTACATATACTACCATATTCTATAGGATCTTTGTGTGGGAGAAAGAAATTATTTGTGGTTGTTTGTTAGACCACCAAGTTGTAAACCCAATCTTATCTTGGCTTTGTGCCTTTGGGTTGTATCCCTCAAGGTTTGAGGTGATCCTTGTGTAGCTTTGTGCTTATCCCTCAAGTTGTGAGGTGATTGTTTGTTGGCTTGGAGTTGTGCCTCAAGGAGGAGGTTGTGTTTGTAAGGAGAGAAGTTGGGTACTCCTTGTAATTGTTATTACCCCAAATCCTCGGTGGAGGTTCCCTTTGTGGGAGTCCTTTGTGGACAAGCTAGTGGACTTTAAATCCTTCTGGGTGAAGGCGGGGATGTAGAGCTGGGTGCTCGAACCTCGAAATATATCTTGTTGTTTGCGCTTGATCCCTTGACTCTTACTCTATCTCTCTCTCTCTCTTTACTTTATGCCTTGCATCATTTCACATTGTTCATTCATACTTATATGCTTGGCTTGGTTGTGTGCATCACTTGTTGCTTGCATTCTTGTGTGATTGCAATTAGTTTTTAAATTCCGCATTAAGTTGACTAGATTAGCATTATCACCTATTCACCCCCCTCTAGGTGATTTACAAACAAGACCCCCTTCAAAGTTTTCGTGAATCTGCAATAGAATGGTTCAGATTTTGAAATACTTTGAACTGCTTTGATTGATGGTATGTGAATGTGAACGTCGCCTTGGTGGTTAAGTTTAACTTCGCTTTTAGCCTCACTGACAGGCTGGAATAGGTTCGTCGGGGAATTGACAACCCGCTTCCTGTAGCTTCGCGCTTCTGGGTAGCTTCGCACTTCTGGGTAGCTTCGCCTTTGGGCTTCCTGAAGAAGCTTCACTTCAAATTTAAATATCAGTATTAGCCTCGCGCTCGCTATGATGGAGCGACGTTCTGTTCCTGAGGCTAACCGCTTTTGTGAGTTACGAGAGAAATTGTTCCCTTTTTCAAGGTTTGAATAACTTCCCTTGCATTTACGAGGGAGATTATTCTCTTTTCCGAAGTTCAAATAACTTCGTGTGTATTCCCGAGGGAGATTGTTCTCTTTCTCAAGGTCAAGCATTTGAATGCTTTAACTTTACCCGCGCTCCTAAGCTTGAAGTGGTAGCGACATGGTCAGGCCGCGAGGCCTATAAATAGGACTCTTATAGTCCTTCTCAGAGAAACATACTCCTCCCTTTTTGGTTTATGATCTCTCCTCATTGCTTAAGCAAGGAGATTGAGGTCCCTAAAGTAATGGGGACTCTCACTCTGGTTATTACCCAATTAAGAACTGGTGAGCCTCGGCCATCTAGTGACTTTAGGGAGTTTATCTCTCTTAATTTTCTTAGCTTTACCAGCTATCTTAGGGATTAAATTCCCTTGGTCTCTGTATTTGGCTGACTTTCAAAGTAGGGTTTCAGCCCTATTTTCAAGCTTCTTGGCGAAGTTAGCATTCTTGCCTGATCAGGAAAAGGATCTTTTCATGCGAAGTTTCTATTAAATCTGCCATATAGGCGAGGTTTGGGACTTGGCCTCTTCAAGGTTGAGCCAGTCTTGCCATATAGGTGGGGTCAAGACAGCACCCTTCCGGGCCAGTCTGGCCTAGCCATATAGGCGAGGCTAGGGCTTAGTTCCTTTTAATGCTTCTCTAACCTATCTTCCTTGTGCGGGGCTAAGACTTGGCTTATGCTAAGCTAGTCTAACATTACTATGCAAGCGAGGCTATCCTTTGCTTAGCTAAAATCCATCTTCAAGGCACAACTGGGCCGGATCTGGATAGCTTCGCCTAAAGAATAAAACTTTGACTTAGCATTTCGTCCCTTCCCATAAAACTTTAATTAATGCTAACTTGTTTCTTATTTGCATTGCAGCGAATTGTGCTCACCATTCTTTCGTCTTGATGAAAGAGACCAAAAACCTGCCCCTTGATTTTCAAGTTGAAGCTTTGATCATAAGCAGGAGGAACAAACTGGAGCAGTTGATGTGCGTTTGAAGAAGAGGTTGGCAGTTGCTTATCCGAGATGATCCACTTCGAAAAGGGGCTGGTAGTTGCTTATCCGAGATGATCCACTTCGAAAAAGCAGACGTCACCAGTAAGATCTCGGATCCTTCCTTTGCCAATTTTGTTTAAGGAAGATCCAGCTTTCTGGTGCCAACTAATCCTTTGCCGATTTGATTATAGAAGATCCAGCTCTTTAATGGCAACCAATCTCTTGCCAATTTTTATCAAAGAAGATCCAGCTTCTTGATGGCAAAATCTGTCAATATGTGAAGGATTACGGCCTTATGCGGGAGGAAGACCTTTCTTGTCCAGTTAGGATGGTTTATCATTCTGAAAGTTGATAGGACAACTTGTTTGCCTTTGAAGCAATAATTCTGTCGTATGAAAGACAATCTTAATGTACCAATGTATCTTCCCTTTTGAATCAATAAAAATTTTACTTTTCGCTCATTCACTTTGCTCTCCCTCTTTCCACTTTGAACTTCGAAAGCAACTGGAATGGACTGGCTTAGGTAGAAAGCTCTTAGCGGAGCTAAGCTTTCAGCGAAGCTGGGGACAGATTTTCAGCTAAGTCAGGAACGAGCTTCCAGCGGAGCTAGCACGAAATTTTCGCAAATCTAAAGATGAGCTTTTAGCGAAGTTACTCAAGCATTGTGTGAAGTTAACACTGAACTTGCAGCAGAGCTAGCCCTTGGCGGTGTTGAAGCAAGGCTTCTCGGGAAAGGCGCTTAGGCGCCGTTTCAAATTAATTTGAAACGGCCACCTGTGCTCCTTTTGAGGAGGCGAAATTAAGACATTTTATGTCTATAAAAGCCCGATGGGCTGAAAGAGAGAGTTAACTTCTCTTCGAATTTTTAGAGAAACAAATCTCTTTCTTCTCCTTCTCCTTTGTTGAGATTTTCAGAACTTTTCAGTTCTTCCATGGCTCCCAAAAGACGAGCAGGCAAAGAGACAGTGACCTCTGCGACGGAGGCGCCTTCTCCTCCTCCGATCATCGAACATCCCATTACGGATAGGGATTTTTCCCTTTTATTCAGAGACTTTCATCTCTTTTCGAAGCCATTTACTGGCTATTTCATGGTGAATCCGGAGTGATTCACCATGATCCAGTGATCTCAGGGAGTTGCTCTCCCTTAATTCAATTTCGCCATATTATTAGGGGATTTAATTCCCCTTAATTTCTCAACTTGGAATTTAGAAACTAATAGTTTCTTCTCTTAGCTTCTATGCGAAGCTAGCCCTTAGGGCAGTTCACATTCTGTCAAAGGGCAGGATGCGAAGCTAGCTCTAGAAGCGTGGCTGGGAAAAGGACTTTAAAGTCCTTTGAACAGTTTTAGGCACAAGTGCCTTTCCAGCGAAGTTAGCCCTTGTGGCTTTTCCGCATTCTGTTCAGCGACAGAACGCGAAGCTAAGCTTTCAGAGCGAAGCTAACACAGAGAGATTTTCTGTACTCTGCCTTTGTGCAGGATGTGGAGCTGAGCCTCAGGGCGAAGCTAATGCTATGCTAGCTTCGCTCAGAGAGTGAAGCTATGCCTTAGCAATTTTCTTTTTGCTTTAGCTCTCTTTTTCTTCGGCTAATGAACTGATATAGTTTCTTCTTGTTTTTGTAGTGCACTATACTCCGGGTCCTTTAAACAGTCTCTTTGGAACAGCCAGGGGACTGGATGGCAATATTAGCCTGTAATTCCAAGGGCAGACCTCATTATTCAGTGAGCGGAGCGCTCCTGACCGGGATGCCCTTATCCACGCTGGAGATCAGCGCACTATGAGGAGCATCTTAACTACTGCTCCCCTCGAGGATTCTGACCGAAAAATTTATCAGAAGCCCGGTTTCATATTTGGGGACGCAGCGCCCGATACCGATCATCAGCTGCTGGCTGGAGAAGGGCAGTAGATCTTCAATCTGGATGGCGAGAAGTATTATCTCCCATCTAGCAAGCGTCATTTTTCACTCTCTTTCTTCTAATGCGTGACGAAGCCTCGGAAGATGAAGTGGCAAGTGACTCGGACAACTAACTTCGTTCATGTAGGGAAATTGATAGATTCGTCTCCCGGTTATACAAGGGCAGGTCCTCCTCGCTGCATAATAGGTCTCCACCCTGGGAACGTTCTTTAAGACATCCCAGTAGGGAAAAATTCCACCGTGGCTCAAACCTTTGAAAATCAGTTCTTCAAAGCCCACGACAACTATCCAGCAACCGATTTTAGGACCCCAGGTGAATTCATCCCCCCAAGGCCTGGTGGAGGGACTTGACCTTATACGTCTTGGCCCATTTTGAAGAGGATTTGGAGAGGCTGGGACTCCACAAGGCTGTCAGGGCAACCTGCTATGGCATCCAGATGAGCGTAGCGAACATCTACGCCATCTTCGAGTTATACTGTCCAGCTACAGGGACCTTCTTTACCCCTATAGGCGAATTGAGCATGGCTTTGCATGAGATGTGGAAGTCTCTGCTCTGCCCATGGGATCTTTCGCTTATGAAGAACACTTCCCATGCGAGACGGATTGGCACTTCTGGAGAAGCAGGAGCCCTCCCTGTTCGAGACTTACCAGGAGTTGATGTGCCACTTTTACATCTGCTCGAGATTGCACGGAAGCCATAAGGGAGCTTCGAGAAGTTCGAAGAGCTAAGGGAATTATTTGTTCCCCAACTTGGAAGATGCTCCTGAAACGCCTCACTGCAGGGTTGCAGACGAGGATATTTTTCGGAGGATGCAAGAACATTCTCAGGGAGATATGGTCTTGGAAGAAGATGATGATATTTATGAGAAAGGTGACATTCATCAGGAGTTTCCACCATCAAGCTCGTTGACCGATGTCCCGGAAAGCACTTTTGGCCGGGTTTTTATCAGTTTGGCTGAAAAGATGTGTGGTGCCATCTCCTTCTAGCGACGTTATTCTTTCGAATGTTTTGTTCTCGGCCGTTCGTCTAGTCCACGGTCGTCCCCTTGGACTTCTCCTGATAATGGTATGTTGTATTCAACGGGGCCTTCATGCATTGACGGAGGCTTTCTGTAGGCCACCAATAACGAAAAGGGAAAAAGACACTATCTTGCCCCGTGACAGACCAAACCCTAGGATCGGTTTGCCATACACCTATTTGATGGCATGGTTCGATCTTCACTGCCCAACTATTATTCAAGTTGGTGAGGAGCCTCTAGAAGGTGTCCGAATGGCGCTTCTCCGTCGATTTTAGGGATGTTCATGGTTACGGACTTATATGGCCGCGGTTCGCAAGCTGTTATACCGGTACGACGTTTATAGTCTTTGGCGAAGAATTCAAGGATGTAGGAGAGGGGAAGATGTCGCTGAGTCGGGGGATCTTTGAATGGCCGGTTAGCATCCGGCCATCTCATCTGGTGAACCGGAGCGGGGATTTTTGCTATTTGGAGCCTTATGTCCCGAGTCGATTTGCTCATCAGTTTGGGTATGACCAACTTTATGTTGGTAATCTGAACACCAATCTCGCCTTTATGGGGAGTCTTATTGACGGTGCTCGCGCCTGGCGATTCTTCATCGCTGGCTGTACTGAGGCACGACTGTGCATGCCATTGAGGACCCCAAACCTACTGACGACTTTGGGGTTCTGTCAGTGGTATAGAACTTCAAACTCCATGCCAACCGGATTTTCTATTAATTTTTTTGGCGTGAAGTTGATCTCTTAGTGGCTGAAGCGGAAAGTCACCGAGAAGGGCGAGGGCAGAAGGGTCCGTGTGCCAGGCCTTAGGGCGTTCATCGCTACTGCCGATAGTGAGGCTTCTGACGCAGAAAGTCCCCACTTTGAAGGAGACGCAGGTGCTGAGGTTCCACCAGATGCTCCTGATGGGGTAGGCACAGTCCTATGGAAGATGTTGAGGTGGAAGAGGTGGAGGAAGAAGATCCCGACGTCCACTTCAAACAAAGCGGTAAGATGGATCTCGCAGGAAGAGGGTTGTGAAGAAGCCTCGTCGCTACACTCCCACTGTTATTGCAGAGGGTGAATCAGCTGCAGTGCCTCCTCCTCCTGCTCTATTAGTTATTAAGCTATCGGCTCAGAGGCAGATTACTGATAAAGCTGTCCTCCTGTCCTCGACCTGGGTAAGATCAGTTTGATTCTTGTGACATGTACTTATATATTTCATACAGCTCATTCGTTTATCCTATGATTCAGGAACCGAGACTGCAAGAGAACCAAGAGTCGAGGCTGCAGGAGAACAGGGAGCTTATTATGATCCTCTGTTCACTTATAAAGAAGGTGACGAGGCTAACTACTTCGTCATCTCAGAAGATTCCGGAGGTGACGCGGCTGACGTTGGTCCTTCGGGTACTGGGGCCTCGAAAGGTAGTCCCATGGCCTCCAGCTCTATAGGATGGACCACAGAGGCTTCGGTGAGTGGAGGTGAGGCGGACGTCCCTCCTGCATCTACCAAAAAGTTTTCTATGGAGCCCGGGGGGATTGATACTGCCATCGAGGAAGTTCGGAGAGAGACTGCGACTGAGGCAGTTGAGGCAGTATCGCCTCTCGGTAATACTTTGATCTTTTGTGAGCAATTCTCTCCTGATATTTATTATACCTTGCTCAATAAAGTTTTGCCACAGGTGTTCGGCCTTTGGGTGCATCGACTTCGAGGGAGCCAGCTAATTTTCCTGAGGGAATTAAGGGTGAAGCAAGTACTTCAACTGCGACGGACGTTGCTGAGCGGATGCCTTGTATCATGACCTGCCATCTTATCAGACCGAGCCCTGCCAGTGGAACTAAAGAGGTTGAGGAGACGGTGGTTACAGAACCAATCTCACTCCTAACTACATTGGTAGGTGAGATGTTAGTGGTTTCTTTGACGTTGCCTATCCTGACAACCATGGGGCTGAAGCTAATTACCAGCCCTACGTCTCTGACACTGATTGTTGAACCAGCTCTTCCCGAAATAGTCACCAGCCCTACTTCCATCGTGGCTAGTGTACTGGTTTCAATGAGGACTCCTCCAAGATCACCGGTGATCCCTCGTCTTTCTCCAGCCAGTACTTCTGCTATCTCCTCTACGGTTATGTCAGTGAAGGCAGTGGAAGCTTTGTCTTGGGTACTACTCGCTCACCGGGAGTAGTTGAAGCCGAGAAAGAATTTGTGGCTGAGATAGTTGACAGCTTCTATAAAAGCTTGAAGGGATCCGTTGCTTTGGACTTGAAGGGCTCGACTACCTCATTTTCTGCTCTGAAGGTGATCCTCTCTCGAAATATTGAAAGTATTTGAGACTTTGGAGGGGGTGACCAGGCTGCTGCATTGGAGCTTATGGTGGAAAGGCTCGAGAGGGGTGTAGACGAATGGCGTCATCTCAGCAATGCAGATTTGAGCTCCGCAGTTAATGAATAGCTTGAATGCCTTACTGCTCAGATGCGTGAAGCTCATCTTGCAGCTCAGGAAGCAGCTAAGGCAATATCTTCAGATTTAAAATTCTTGGAGACAAGGAAAGTAGAATTAGAGATGCCATAGATGCTGCTAATAGTGCTCTTCTCGATGCTAAGGATAAGATTAAGAAGGCTAAGGAGATGATCAAGAGAGCTAATCTTCTTCTGTCCAAGGCTGAACTGGTGCGTCTTGAGGAGATCGCTCAGCTAGAGCAGCTCAATCCCAAAATGACGAAGTCTTGCAACAGGAGTTAGCACAGAGGGCAACTTTAGCTGAAATTGAGGCTCGTTTGTCCCAGACAGCGAACTTTAATGAGGCCGAGCTGAGATCGCAGGCATTCATCAGAGCTGCTGAGGAGAGGAAGGACAGGCTGGCCATCCTTGAAGAATGGATCAAGTCTTACAAAGCACCCTCGTAGCTTGTAATCCCTGTATCCCCCTTTTTGAATCAATAAAAAGTAATTTTATTTGACTCCTCTATTGTATTTTCAACTTATTTTATCTTCTAAATTTGTAATTCTTAGTTTTAAGTTGTGCTACAATCGAAAAAGAAAGGAAATGATGGTATAACTAATCTAGTCAGAGGTAATGAACCGATAGAATTAGTTACTAAATGGCTCGACTTAAATCATGTTGAGATGAGAAATGGAAAGAGTGAGCTTGATGATATTTACTATTCAGAGGTAAATATTAACATAACAGATTAAAGATCATCAGATTTATGAATAGGTTATGATGAATTAGACACCACAACCTGTGATAGTTTCTACTTGAACTAAGACAAATGAAGCCTAGGATTTGCCAATTAAAAGTGACAAGTTAGACATAAGAAATTTTGTCATTCAGAGGTGATAACCTGGACATGATGACAAAATGGAGATGAACTCGATTTTAGGGACCCATCTATTCAGAGGTGATAAACTAGACGTGATAGACTAAGACACACTAAACTTTGAATCCGCTGTCAGAGGTAGTCGTTTTAACTTGGCAGCTAGTCCACAGGGGACTGCAAAGATAGATTGGATCTAGGGTCCTGTTGGTTCAGAGGTAGGTGACTGGACATGACCAATTGAGGGACCTCAGATTCGCAATCTGCCGTTCAGAGGTTTAATGTTAACATGACAGTAAGAGCTCCTGACTTTGATAGAGGAAAGGAGGACAAAATTATGGACTTATCTGTTCAGAGGTGGTGAACTGGACATGACAGTTGAAGTACCTAAAAAGAGATATCTAGGTACCCGTAGGTTCAGAGGTAATATGGACATAACCGATTGGGAACTGCTAGACTCAAAAATCCTACCGTTCAGAGGTGGCGAACTGGACATAACGGCAAAGGAATAGTCCCTACTGGACTGAAAGATGAGACTTGGTTAGCTGTTGGTTCAGAGATAATAATGGACATAACCGATTGAGAAACCACCAAGCTCAAGATTTTTACTGTTCAGAGATTGCAAACTGGACATGACGGTTAAAGAAAGAATTCCACTGAAGGAAATAGAGTTTGATCATAAATTCGGTGGAAAATTGATGTCTCCTTTGGATATTTTTGGAAGAAATTGTCAGAGGTATATTGTTAACGTGACAACTAAGAAAGTCCATTGGGGACTGAGCGGGAAATAATAGACTTTGAGGGGAGTCTACCAGAAACTCGCTTGGGGAGTTAAGAAATATGAATCTCTTGAAATATTATATGTCAGAGAACTCCGTGGGGATTTAGAACGAGATTTGTAAAACAGCCTGGCAGAGGTGTAATGTTAACATGACCAGGATTTTGTTACTGTTAGAGGTGTTTGAACATAACAGCAATTTTGAGTGAACCTATCATTCTATTGAAGGGAATGATAAGTAAACTTTAATTTGCTAGGCATGCTGATTTTATCCGCCAGGGAGTACATTAGAGTTTTACTATCAGAGATTTAATGTTAACATGATAGGTTTGACTCGTCATTTCGCGAGGAAGATGAATATCTTCTTATGTGGTCCTACCATTCCATGGACGGGAATTGGTAAGTGATTTTGGAGAGGAATCAAATGGGAACAGGTCCGTTAGGATTTTTAGCAAATCCTCAGCTATCAACGGATTTGATATGCCTTCACTAACTACCGTTTGAGTTGGGTTAGCCATGCTATTCCCCTCAGCATGATGAGTTATCAAGGATTTATATTGGGCTTAAAGGCCAACATTTTCCTCTATCCTTAGCCGTTAGAGGCGTTGGATTATTTTGTTACTTTGAGTAACGTGATGCTTCCCTGTAGGTTTTCACTCTGTAGGTGAGTTAGGGATTAAAAGAATGGACATGAATTCCACGAGATCTTAATTTGAAAATTATCGTTTGTCATGGACTCTCTGTCAATTCTTATCTTGTTTCCATATTGGAAAGATTCTGCAGAAGGATGTGTCACGAACCTTCTTTAATGAGTTCGACTTGTCAAGTCATCAGATAAATCCATTTGTGTTTATCATTCGATCGATCACCATGTTCTTGATATGAACGTGGAAACAGTAGAAAGATTCTGCAAGGATGCATCGCGAACCTTCTTTCGTCGTTGAGTCGAGCCTCGATCAATCGAACAGGGGCAGGGAGGTATGCCGGCGTTATTCATAGAAACGTTAGGCTAAATAAACCATCTGTCTGCAACTGTTGCTTAGACATGCTCGACTTCAAAATATGACCTATTCTTCTAAGTTGGAGATAGGTACATGCTTATCGGTTCGAGACTAGTCGACCATGAATTGGAGGAGAGTGATAAGGCTAAAACCGAAGTTCATAACCTTAATTCTTCTTTAATGCAGCCGGTGTTCGATCGGCTCGATGCTGGTTTATGGTAGTGTGATCCCGTTAGAGAAAGAGAGGAGCGCTCTTTCTAAATATCTCGAATCTGAAGGTCTTGATCAGAGGTATAATGTTTGTTAACTTGATCATGAGAAGGATCCTATCAAGGATAATACTTTTTTAGGAACCTGCCATTGATCGACATCATGAGTATGTCACCGTCTGAAGTCATAAGGCGATATGCTCCATTTGAATAGACTGTTTCTATCACAAACGGTCCTTCCCATTTGGCTGAAATTTGCCTTTGGTTTTGTGCATCATGATCATCAGTCGTCTGACGGCTAAAACCAAATCTCCTTTCTGGAAAACCCTTTGCTTAACCTTCTTATTGAAGGCCTTCGAGATTCGCGCTTGATACAATTCGATATGTTGTTGAGTTTGTAGTCGCTTCTCATCTAGGGCTTCGAGCTCTTGAAGACTTAATCGATCATTGTCCTCCTTTGTCATTCTGGTTATCAAAGCGACTCGTAATGACGGCATCTGGATTTCTAATGGTATGACTGCTTCGCACTCGTATACCAGGAAAAAGGGTGTATTGCCTGTCGGGGTCCGAACTGTGGTTCGGTAGGCCCAAAGACATTCACCAAGCTTCTCATTCCAGTCTCGCTTATTTGATGAAATGAATTTTTTGAGTAGCTTGATAATTATCTTGTTGAATACTTCCACCAAGCCATTAGCAACAGGGTTATAAGCAGTTGATGCCATATTCTAAATCCGGTACTTATCACAAAACCGATAAAATATCTGGCTCACGAATTGGGGACCGTTATCATGGATGATCCACCTAGGGACACCAGATCGATGGATGACATAGTGTTTGATAAAATTAATCACGTTGGAAGGTTTAACTTTCACAAGTGGTATGGCCTCTGCCCACTTTGAAAAGTAATCGGTTATTGTTAAGATAAACTGGTGACCTTTTGTTGAAGAGGGACTGATCGGCCCTATGGCATCGATTCCCCTACGCTTCAAATGGCCACGAAGCAATAGTTGGATGGAGCAAGTCTGGAGGCTGATGTATAAAGTCTGCATGGATTTGACAGGCTTTACACCTTCGTGCATATTTGATGGCATCGGCTATCATGGTTGGCCAATAATATCTAAGCACGTGCAATCGATCCTTAAGCTTTGGACCTGGCTGATGGACTCCATATATGCCATCATGCGCTTCTTTAAGCACTTCTTGTGCCTCTGAATTAGAAAGGCAACGGAGAAGGATACCTTCATATGAGCGACGGTAGAGTGTCTTTACTATTGGATCATAGTAGAAACGAAGAGACCTTCGTCTGATCGATGCCAGTTCTTTAGGGCCATCCGATAGTATATCATGCAAAGCATAGTCGATGAGGGAAAATCTCCAATCTCTCGGTTCAAAATCCATCGATATGCTATGGACCTCCTTGGTTTTCAACACATGTTTAGGACAAATAAGGTGTCGAGTAGCCACTGTAAGATGATGCGTTGTGTCGATTGGTAAGGCCAACATAGCATCTAGTGCCGCCAGAGCGTCGGCCTTAGTATTTTGAGATCGGGACACATGATCGATGTAAAAACCATCAAATGAATTAGCCATTTTGATGACTGCATGATAATAAGGTACCAAATCTCTGTGACGGACCTCATATTTTCTTTTAACCTGATTAATGATCAGTTTTGAATCACCATAAGCTTCAAGGTATCGTTCCCCCATTTCATGGGCAAGCTGAAAGCCAATGAGTAGAGCATTGTATTCTGTCACATTATTAGAACATGGTTCCGTCAATGAAAATGCCCTAGGAAGGACATAATTTTGTGGTGAGATAAATACAAACCCCACACTATCAATGATCTTACCTTTAGGGCCTATTCTTGATGCTCCATCGAAGAACATCTGCCATACTTCATCCTCTGAAGTTATATTAGATTCGAAAACCTCATCTACCATACTTCATCCTCTGAAGTTATATTAGATTCAAAAACCTCATCTGGAATATCTTCATGAAGCTTTGAGCTTTCCGGAATTGGATGATCAGTCAAGAAATTTGTAAGCGCCTGGCCTTTTACTGCCTCTGAGGGACAAAGAGCATGTCGTACTGAGACAAAAGGAGGGCCCACTTAGCTAATCTTAAATTTAATGATTCTGGTTTCGTTATGAGGAGACGAATAGGATTTACTCTGAAAATGACATGTATGATCTGGCCAATCAAGTAATGTCGCGTCTTCAGAATAGCAAAGACAAGAGCTAAGCATTCCTTCTCAATAGGGTTATAGCGAGATTCAGCCCCTATCAGAGTCCTACTCAGATAATAAATAGCTTGTTCATGACTATCATCATCCTTTTGAGCAAGCAGGGGACCCAGAGAATGGTCCATAACTTTCACATAAAGCAGGAATGGTTTTCATAATGTGGGAGCCACTAAGACCGGAGGTTTAGTGAGGTATCTTTTGATATCCTCGTAAGCTTCTTGACAGGATTGATCCCATACAAAAGAGACACCCTTTTTCATAAGTCGGGTGAACGGTTGACAGCAGCCTGAGAGATTTGCGATGAACCTTCTGATATACGCCAGTCTACCTTGCAGACCCCTAAGTTCTTTGAGATTCTTAGGTCGATGCATGCTATGAATAGATTTGACTTTATTTAGGTCGAGATGAATTCCTTTTGATGTAATAATGAATCCCAGGAACTTGCCACTCGAAACCCCCAAGAAAGATTTTGTCGGATTCATTTTCAGTCGATGAGCCCTCATTATATCGAACATTGTTCTCAAGTCACGAAGATGATCATTCTTATCGCGACTTTTGACTGCAATATCGTCGACATAACATTCTACTGTCTTTCGGAGATGGTCGCAGAAAATTGTACTCATTGCAAGCTGATAAGTTACTCCCGCGTTCTTTAATCCAAAGGGCATCACGGTATAGCAGTATACCCTCAACGGTGTCCGGAATGAAGTATGTTTCTCATCCTCTTGGTACATCTTAATTTGATTATACCCTGAAAAGCTGTCCATGAAAGACATTCTTTCGAATCCGCAGGTATTGTCAATCATGATATCGGTGATGGGCAATGGGAATTCGTCTTTGGGGCACGCTGTATTGAGATCGCGGTAGTCAATACAGATTCATATTTTTTCATTCTTTTTAAGAACGGGAACAATATTAGTAACCCAATCTGGATGTTGTTCCTTTCGTATGAAACCACATGCAATAAGTTTATGGACTTCGGCTTCAATAGCTTCCATAATGTTCGGGCGAAATCGTCGTTGTTGTTACTTGACTGGCTTGGTGTCTTGATGTTCAGACGATGCATGACTACTTACAGATCAAGTCCGGGCATATCTTCATAGTTTCATGCAAAGATATCGATATACTCTTTTATGAGTACTATCAATTCTTCTTTCTCCGTAAGTGATAAGTTTTCACTTATAAAGATGGGTTTAGGGTGATCTTGACTACCCAAGTTAACCTGAATCACCATGTCTTCAGTAGGTGGTTCGCACTGTTTGAATCGCTTTTCCCACTGGAAATCCAGTTGCTGAGCCCATGGTTCAACATCGGTAGCTTCCGTCGGCTTCAATTGGCTACTTGAAGTCATATTAACAGTGAGATTCTCGAACATCGTTCCACACTGACGTCTGAGTCCCATTCAGAGGAAGAGGCAGAGCGTGACGGGATTGGTTTGTTGTCTTTGGGTCGAATCGATGTAAAAGGTGGAGGTATAACGTATCCCAACCCCCTGCGTGTTTTATCATAGTAATTTGTCAATTTCCCTTTTGGCACAAAATTACGCAGAAAATCACGTCGTCCTTTTCTGAAATTCAGACCATTCCCACGCTGCAGGCTGTATCCCATTTTCCTCATCATATGTTGTGCTTATCGTGCATAATGGAAAAATTATGAGGTCTCTGAGTCTGAACTCAAATTTGTGACTGTAGACCTTTGCAGTTGGGTTCTACCGAATATTATTGGTGATTGACCCTTTTTGGTCGGAGGAACCACTAAAATGGACCCTTCTATACATTCCACAGATGTACTTGATGTGTTTGGTTTATGCAAGGGCATGTGTAGAGAGCTATTCGTGACAGATTCAAACAGTTCGACACTCACAGGATAATCAAAGGAAATATTGTCATTAATCACCCATTCATCATCATCCTCAGAATGAATATTACATTGAGGATTATTGAAACATGCTACAATTGGTTCACCGATCAAAGTAGCTGGCGTGTCTCCTTCAGACTCTGAATCCGCGTCATTGTCATTATCATCGTCGTCAGGCAATGGTTCTTTTGATGTTTCACCGATTTCCTGATATAGGAGAGCATCAGTAAAGTAGTTTTCACCCCTTTGATCGGTTATTTCTCAGCGAACACCATTCGTACCGTTGCATTATCTTCAACGTATTTTAAGCATTGGTGCAGAGTAGAGGGAACGATCCAGTTGGCATGGATCTGAGGTCGCCCTAGTAACAAGTTGTACGAAGTGTCAGCGTCAATGACGTAACATGTCACTTCTGATTTCAGGTTCCCGATTCGGCAACGGAGTCGAATCTTTCCGAGTGGGTGACTACTCACTGCGTTAAAACTGTATATCGTCGTAGTGGTTACAGACAACCGATACGGTGGTATGTCAAGGAAGTAGAGGAGCCTTTTGGAGATGATGCTGAGTGCAGACCCTGGATCAACCTGTACCCTTTCAATGCATGTCGAACCGATGTACCCGGTATAGTACAAAGGTCGATCGTGTTTATTATCCTTGAGGAGCATGTCCTCAACTGTGAAAGTAATAGCAGGTACTTTAAACTGGGCATGATGACATTGAGAACACGAGGGTTGAGTGTCCTCCCTAGGAGTTTCTGGCATATGTGTCAGAAATGATTCTCAATTAGCCAGTGCATCCCTAAGTGCTTCTCTTGTCTCCTTCAAGAGATGAAGCAGCTCATGTATGGTGATACGAGCGGGGATATTAGCCAGTTGGGCCAGTATGTCAAAGCGAAAAGGGATGTTAAGTCCCGGGCCTGAAGGTTTCTTCAGGATATGGTCAAACCGGACTTCTCTCTGCTTCTCTTTTTCCGTTGTCGGGGTCAGAGCTGATATGGGTACTTGTACTGACGTCATTTGCTGTTGTGTCTCATCAGTAATTATCTCATACTGTTTTAAGTATGATTTCCCGAATCAAGTACCTGTCGGCTGATGTACATCAGCTTGGGCTATGCAAGCGTGCCTTTCCCCCTCAGAATCACTAAGAGAAACTGAGGTCATATTGCCATCATCTGGTAAGACAGAGATAACGTTACAAGATTTGCTCCTTGACTTGATTTCTTCGAATCCCATTGTTCGTCTTGGGCAAGGTCCGGGTGATCAACATGATTTTCCCTGTTTTTAATGTCAAAGGGACGAGACCCTTAGTCTCCTGATATTTAGCTGAAGGATTGTTTATTTCCAGTCGTGCTTCAGGGACTGGAAAAGACCCATCAGGAACTGTGACTTTTGGGGTCTTGCCAAAGTCGAGGGTCACCATATTTGCAGTGACTTTCTTTTGTTCCGACTTTAGCGTCAAAACCCCGGCATCGACCAAAGCCTGAATTTTGTCCTTTAGGACAAAGCACTTGTTAGTAGAATGATGGACCATCCTATGAAAAAGGCAATAGTTGGGATCATTTGTGCGTTCCACTTCATTAGGGCGTCGAATCTCTGGCAATTTCAATTTATTCCCTTTGTGGAGTAAATGGAATATTATAACCACCTGCTTGTCTTTGAAGGAGTATTATTTCGGAGGAAACTTAAACTCCTGATTATTGGCGCCGCTCTTCTTTGTCTTTGGATGAACATCTCCTGATAGTTCGACGGACATAGTCTCTTTCCCTTTGTCTTGGGAAGACTGTGCCATGTCACCGCGCCCCTTATTATTCATACCCCACTTGCCTTTAGGGGTAAATGATTCAAACTTTTTAGCCAACTTTTCGGCTATCTCAGCTTGTTCGACTAGCTCCTTCCAGTTATGGGCTTTGACAGCTCCCATACGAATCTCCACTTGGTCCAGAAAGTTATGCCTACATGTCTGCAAGAGCATGGGTAATGGCATCCCTGCTAGGCACATCAGAATAGATTTCTGAACCGCTCAATGTAATCACAGACAGATTCTCCTTTCCTCTGTACAGTGGAGAGGAGTTTATCCATGGTTACCTCGGTGTCGTCCTCGTAAAAACGAGAAAGAAATCAAGCCTCTAAGTCAATCCAGGAGTTTATAGAGCCTGCCAGAAGGCTTCGAAACCAGTCAAATGCTACCCCTTCAGGGTGCCAATGAATTGTCTAGGCATAATAGCATCGTTACCTACTATATTACCGGTTTGCGATCGGAAGTAGTAAATGTGTTAATTTGGTAAGCTCTTGCCATCATATGAGTGCAGCGTTGGTGGCTTGAACTTTGAAGGATATGGGATTGAGTCCCATTCCAAGGGGTAAGGACGGGCTACCCCTACTTTCTTCAGTTCATCCCTTTGGGCGCAATCTGAGCTTGGATGCCTTTAAGAACTTCAGCGTCCATAGAAGAACTTTCCTTTGATTTCTCCATCTTATGTTGCTCTTCATCATTATGTTTCTCCTCATTATGATTACTCCCGGTATCATTGTTATTTCAGTTAGTGAGGAGTTGAGCGAGCATCTGTTGAATGTTATCCAAGGCTTCTTGTTGGGTCTTGGAGGTTTGCCCCTGAGCTTCCAACCGTCGATGGAGGTCATCATTACCATTATCAGCCATATGTACAGACGCTTTATCCGTTCGTATCAAGCTGACTGTCGCCGAAGAGGCATACCCACTATCTTCCTCCTCCTCCTCAGACCATTGGAATAATCTTCTCATTGGTTCTGGTGATGTTACTCCAGTTGAGGAGGATGGCTGCTCATAACTGTAGGGTATTGCAACCCTAGATCTAGTGCTTCAGAACACACCTTCTTCTTCTATCAAGACTTGGCCTAAGCCAGGGCTATAGTCCGGGTCTGTAGAACTGAAGAAAGGGGAGTTAACGCCACGCGGCGCTCGTCTGCCCCTATGCGGTTCACGTCCCCTTCCGATCATGTTGACGGATGCAGAGGTTAAATTTGGTAGATTTCGCGACATACTCCTTTTGTGATGCTTTACAGGAGATCGAACCGATAGTCGATTAAAAACTTACTGTCAGTTTGGAAGAGTGGCGGAGACTGGTCCTAATCGGCAATGGACTGAATGGACCATCACCAACTGACATCCCACTTGTTCACAACAAGAGGGAGAAGTTTGGAGTGTTGGCCCAAAGGCCTTCCACTCTAGTTTTAATGATGATTAACTCATGTAATTATAGTTTACTAATAATCTTGTGATGTTTAGTTTCAGATACTTAACCAAGATATTAGTAGGTGATTAGCTTCAACAAAGGTGTTTTGGAGCTTTCACATGGTGATTCAAGAGCCCGAGCGTCAAATTTATATCTAGCACTCGTTGGAGTCAAGCTCGGTGGATCACGTTTGGATCGAGTCGACTTGAGAGTTCGTCAAGAAAACTTCGGTACATTATTTAGTTTATGTTTTTAGATCCATTGTTAAAGATTAGATAGTGTGGTATGCTCAAGTTCACAACACACACACTTATTTAAGTTTCATGTTTTGGTTTTCAGTTTTCGATTTAACCGATCTTGGTCTTTAAGTTAAAAACATAGATATACTATATTTCATGTATATTGGATTATATCCTTATACAACATGCTTCAAAGTTGTTTCAATATCATGTTTTGGATGTGTTTTGGAAAAATCGGATTTCCATTTCAAAATCTAAGTTTTGGAAAATACGGATTTTGGTTTTCGGTAAAAATTTTAAGTTACAAAAATAGTTCAAAATGTTTGTAACATGGTTTGATTTTACTCAAACATGTTTGTATATCAAAGTATTATACTGAACTTATTTTATGGATTTTTAGAGATTTTATGAGATTTAATTGGATAATAAAAACCCAGTTTTCAAGTTCTGAAATTGCCCTGCCAGGCTCTGGCGGTCGACCGGGCCGGTCGACCGGACCCAGAGTCGATCGACCGGACCGGTCGACCGACGTGCACAAGGACGTGCACGCAGCCAGTCTTTTAGGCCGGTCGACGAGCAGTCGACCGACTGAAGTTAACCCACTCTCGGGTTGGCCCGGTCGACCGGGCGGTTGACCAGCCAGAGAGCCGTTGCACTCTGGTTCTGGGTGCGGTCGACCGGGCGGTCGACCGGCAGGCTCAACGGTCACTTTTTTAACCGTTGGCCGGTCGACCGGAAGGTCAAAATTGACCTTTCTGCCAGCCAACGGGCAGAATTTTTATGGGGGCTATTTATACCCCATTTGAAGTTAGTTTTTATTACCAAGATTTCTAAGAGCAAAATTTCTCTCATTTACAAGTGTTTTAACACTAGTTTTCAAAAGAGTTTTTAAGCCAAAAGGATTCATCTTTATTTGTTTTTCAAGGGTTGAAAAAATTAAAGAAAAATAGAGATTTTGGATATTTGTGTTGTTCTTCATTTCTATCAAATTCAAAGTGTTTTCCCAAGTATTTTTTTTTTTTTTGTTATTTGATTTCCAAACACCTTGATTTCTCACACTTGAGCTTACATACTATCCTATCTATTAGGATCTTTGTTTTGTGGGAATAGAATTTGTTTGTGGTTGAGATAGACCACCAAGTTATAAACTTCCTTCATTGTGATATCCCTCTAGTGAGAGGAGATTGATTTGGTATCCCTCTTTGTGAAGTAATTGTGGAAGTTGTGGTTAGCTCCCTCTAGTGAGAGGTGGAGATTGTGTTTAGCTCCCTCTAGTGAGAGGTGGAGTTTGTGTTGGAACCCCTCAAGTGTGAGGTGATTGATTTGTTTTGGCTAAGTGCCTACCCCTCTTGTGTGAGGTGATTTTTGTGTTGGTTTTGTGTTGGTTGTGCCTTGCCTCTGTGAGAGGTTGTATTTGGTTGAGAGAGGAGTTGTGTACTCCCGATTGTATTTGCCCCAAATCCTCAGTGGAGGTTTGATTAGTCTACAATTCTGCATTATTATGTCGCATTTTCCCACCGATTTATGAATAAACTATCGGTCTAATTCGTGTTTTGGTCTCTATTGCAGGTACAACCAAAGTTCAAGGGCAAAGATGTAATAAAAGCTTAATTATACCCATTTATGGGTAATTAAATCCGCATTACTTGGAGGCCAAGCAAGGGATCATCTAGAAGATACATTAAACCTGGCCTCTCGCGCACATCAGACGGATCTGCGGACGAAATTACCCGAAACGGTATATACCAAGAAGCGTCTCGAAGCCAGACGGAGCCCCTGACGAAATCCAGAGATTTAATTGTAACACCCCATTCCCAGTATACGTGCACAGTTACGTATCCTGATTTTTGGTGCATTTTATTCTTATTATTTTATTTATTTTATTTTATTTTCTGCTATTTAAATACTTACTCATATAGCTGTACTGCATGATTTGATCTGTTTGGTATTCAGATTTGACTAACTTTAGTTTCAAATATTATTTTTTAATATTCTAGATTTTTCATGATTTTCTGGAATTTTTCGGAATTAAATTGTAGATCTTCAAAACCGGTGTCGACCAGTATCACTGGTTGATTCCAGGAATTTTAATTTACAATTGGAATCAAATTTCTGGATTCTGCTTTCACATTCCTTCTTAGAATTATGTTTTCTTTCTTGGGCATTTTCTGGGAATTTTCAGATTTTATCAAAAATCCAGCTTACCCGGTGTAGACACCGATCCCAATATATTCCAAGATTTTTATTTTGAAAATGAGATAGAATTTCTGGAAACCGATTTCACCAAAAGTCATTTTATAATACTTATGATTTTTGAGAATTTTTGGGTAGCTTTCTGAGTCGCTTCAATTTTTGGGCATTTCTGGAGTTTTCGGTATTTTCCCAGATACCGAGAATTATCCAAGTATTCCACTTTTCTCTTTTTACCGTATTTCTCTCTCCTTCCTCAAATGCGAGATTTCACCAGCTGGATCCATCATTAAATGCAGCCATCCTCTCCATGCTGCATTTAAAGCTTATGGGCTGACTCAACTCAAGTCCAAATCACCCATGCCTTGTCCTTTTCTTTTGGAACGCAGCCTCCTTGCGTTTTCCTCTGGACACAGCCTTGAGCTCCCGCGTTTGGCTCTTTAAATGGCCTAAACGCAGCCTTGAGACTTTGCAAACGCAGCACTCATTGGAGGGAAAGTGATGATGGCTTGTTATTATATTATTTTCCCCTTCTATATATATGCACTCCCATCTTCTCTCTCATTATTTTCCTTCATCCTTTTTGTTCCTGCAAGCTCCAACAGCAAGCTCACCACCACCAAGCCCTTTGGCCGGCCATCACAACTACTCACCATCTCCATTTTTCCATCACCAATTCCTCCACCTTCTTCTCCTCCATCTCCTTCACCATTTCCAAACAACTAACTCCATCTTCTTCAACCTCTTTCACCAAGAGACACCAAAAGAACCCATCACCTCCACAAAACTTCATCACCATCTCCACCACCACCTGCACCACCGTAGCCTCCACCAAGCATACCACCTTCACCTCCTCGTCGACCTCTTTCTAACGGACTATACATTCGTCCCCCGCAACAACGTTTGCAAAATCCCGATTTGGCGTGGTGAACTAGACTTGCACCTCCATCTTCTCCAAACTACCACAACCTCTTTCCTTCACTTGTGAGGACCGGCCACTCCTCTTGGATTGGGGCCGAGTTTCTCTGCGTCGAACGCATCACAGGATCAGTTTTAGGCGAGTAATTCTACTCGCCAAGACTTGGATATTATTTCATATTTGTTAAGAAAACGCACCAGTTTCCTAAAAACGCACCAGTTTCCTAAAAACGCACCAGTTTGCTGAAAACGCACCAGTTTCCTAAAAACGCACCAGTTTCCTAAAAACGCACTAGTTTCCTAAAAACGCACCAGTTTGCTGAAAACGCACCAGTTTCCTAAAAACGCACCAGTTTCCTAAAAACGCACCAGTTTGCTAAAAACGCACCAGTTTCCCAAAAACGCACCAGTTTCCTAAAAACGCACCAGTTTGCTGAAAACGCACCAGTTTCCTAAAAACGCACCAGTTTCCTAAAAACGCACCAGTTTGCTGAAAACGCACCAGTTTCCTGAAAACGCACCAGTTTCCTAAAAACGCACCAGTTTGCTGAAAACGCACCAGTTTCCTGAAAACGCACCAGTTTTCTGAAAACGCACCAGTTTCCTGAAAACGCACCACTTTTCTGAAAACGCACCACTTTCCTGAAAACGCACCACTTTTCTGAAAACGCACCACTTTTCTGAAAACGCACCACTTTCTTGGAACGTGCCACTTTTTGAGACGCGACCCAACCGAACGCAGCCTTCTTAAGTCGATTTGACCCTTTACTATAGTCGACTAACTCCTTCTCTAAGTCGACTAATTTCTCTCCCTAGTCGACTAATCTTGATTAATTGTTATGGTTAATTACTTCTTTGATTATGAACATTATCTTTGGGTCATTTATTATATTGCTATTTGCAAGACTTGTCACTTGATGAATATCACCTCTTATCATGCTATCTATTAACATAAGGCATGATACACTTGACCTTCATAATTATCACGATAACGGGAATGATGACCTGACATCTTGATAGAACAACTGTACTCCTGATACACATGTGATACATTATGGTACGAACTAGTACTCCTGATATACCTGTACTCCTGACATGTTTCTGCTCATTCCCGAAATCTGATAATTATTTAATATACCATAAAATAAGACAACTTGCATTGGGTCGGGGGAAACATGCGGCTATCAATATGTGTTCGTGTTTACAGTGGCATTAGGTATGTGTGCAACTAAATTTCCGGTCTGACCTGTGGGCCTCCAGGCGACCGAGGGGAGTGCTGGCTCCCTCCTTCCTGGTACCATCATGATAAGGGCATACAATAAGTCCCTCCTGTTAGCCTAGCGGCAGGTTCCGTCCACCAAGCAACGGAACATCCTGGGCCGTGGTCCGGGTATGCACGGGACCCACTGTAAACATAGTTCGTTGATACCCCCGCTGGTTTCCAATAACAACCTTGCTTTACTCGGATATGGATCTATGTGTGCTGGGACGATAGTTCACATAGCTAGATATCAGGGTAAGACGAGTAATAATAATAATAATAAAAGACGCTAATTGTGGGTGTTGTATGCGCTTGGATTACGGTGACATGAGATAAAGGTATATAGATGAGGGTTTCCTTGTTTGGATTATTCCCTCGAAGTACTAGTCTCATGAGGTCGTAACTTGAGCTTATACCATGCCTTTCGTTTATAACATGTCGTACTTCTTTTACTTGCTGGATGATTTTTCTTGATATTGTACCAACTCTCATATTCTTATTCTTATGCCACTCGGCTGTAACATGATCACTTGTTTGGGAGGTCCTGACTCCCTTGAATTTGTATGTTCAGGTTCCGAACCTTGGATCGAGGTGGAGCCTTCTGTGGAAGATCAAGCTTACCTTGCCGAGCAAGTTGACTAGTCTCGGTTTCTGTTGTACCTGACCTTCCTTTTGAGCTCGCGGGATTCCCTTTCAGCTCGTGAGCATATTGTAATTATATTGCAAATCGTACTTTTGTACTTGGCTGTGATATATGATGCATGAGATATGTAAGAGTATGTCACAACTTGTGATAACCTTGTACTTTGTATTTCTTGTGTTGGCATATGAAAGGGCACTACGTTTGTCGTACTCTGATTCTTGCTTGTACTGATGCTTAACGTATATACGTGAGGGTATCTCTGACCTACGTATGTACGTCGCAGTGACGTCCCCGTACCCGCCGGGAATCGGGGCGTTACAGGTTGGTATCAGAGCCTAGGCTCTCACACCTATAGTACAACCAAGCAGCAAATTAATGGAATTTGCCATTGCCAACTACAATGTACAAAGTTATCTTGTCCTTCTTGATTCCTTTCCTTGTGTCCTAAAATCCTTCCATCTTTCCAGTTTCCAGTCTCCTTTTTACCAACATAAGTATGGATAGAAGGACGGGTCGTAGCAACTCCGGGCAAACATCAAATGGACCCATGGGAGAGAATGTTGAGATTCTGAGGGTTATCCAGACTATGATGGAAAATCAGCAACAGCAGACGGAACTCCTTCGGCAAGAGTTAGTAACTCCCAAGGAACAAAGGCCGGGGAATGTATCAGACTTCAGGCGGTTGCAACCGGCGATATTCACGGGAGAAGAGAAACCACTAGATGCTGAGCAATGGCTGATTGACACCACAGATCTGTTGAACGCAGCCCGGGTCCCAAAAGAAAATCAAGTGGAGGTCGCCAAGATTCAACTAAAGGATGTAGCCAGGACCTGGTGGCTAGCTGAAGAAGCAAGACTGGAGAAACCTGTCACTTGGGACCAGTTTTCTCAAAGCTTCTATAGTAGATTTTTCCCTGCCACCGCTCAGAAAGAAATGGAAGAACAGTTCATCCGACTTCAGCAGTGGAACCGGTCTGTGGATGAGTATGCCGCTGAGTTCTTGAGGCTGAGCCGCTTCGCTCCATATATGGTGGCTGATGAAGAAAAGCGGGCGAGTAGATTCCAACAGGGTTTGCGAATGGACATTCAAATTCTCTTGATGCCCCAGCAGCTGAAAACGTATTCCCAAGTCCTCACCATAGCTCGAGAGGTGGAGCGAGGTCTGGAGAAAGGGAAATCTAACATGATAAGGAACCAGGCCGTGAAGAGGCCATTTCCACCAGCAGGGAGAGGAGGTCCATACAGAGCAGCGAGGGTTCCGCCAATGAGACGACCATTTCGGCGAGCCCCCTTTCAGACAACCCAACCATTTCCCGTTTGTAACTATTGCCAGAAACCGGGTCACACTCAGCAGAATTGCCGAAGGGCAAATGGGTTATGCCTGGCATGTGGTTCCCATGATCATTCAGTAGAAGTCTGCCCCCACAAGAGAATGGGAATAGCCAACCAAGTACTACCAGCACTTCCAGGACCAGATGGACAGAGGAACCAGGGACAAATGGTTAGGAGAGCCCTTCCCCCTCCCCCACAGTAAGTTATCCGCCCAGTCCAGAGGGGAGTTAGAGCTGCAGCAGGTCGTGGAAGAGGACGAGCTTACAACCTGACAGCGGAAGAGGCCGAAACTTCTGGAGAAGTGGTAACAGGTAAGATCAGGGTACACTCGAAGCCCGTTCTTGCCCTCTTTGATTCGGGTGCATCTCATTGTTACATATCTGATCGTTTTGTTGCCTTGCATTATATACCTGTTCGAACTTTAGACCACCAATGGGAGATTAGTACAGGGAATGGAGTAGTCGTATCTACTAAGGTTTGTATTGATTTTGCCCTGTAGAACTCTGTAACAGGACCTGGCCATAGATATGCTCGTACTAGATACTAGAGGGTATGACATAATCTTAGGCATGACTTGGCTCAGCAAATACCATGCGGTCATTGATTGCCGAAGCAAGAAAGTTATTTTCAGAATACCGCTTCAGCCTGAGTTCCAATTTGAAGGAGAACGCAAACCTGCCAAAGGAAAAGCACAGATGACTGCTGGTGAGATCCAGAAGAAGAGAGTGCCAGTTTGGAATGAGTTTCCAGAAGTATTTAAGGAGATCTCAGGACTTCCACCTGATAGGGTAATTGAGTTCTCTATTGATACCCTTTCAGGTACAGTTCCGATATCCAAAGCTCCATATAGGAGGGCACCCACAGAGTTGGAGATTTTAAAGAAACAGCTACAAGAATACTCTGACAAAGGATTGATTAGACCAAGTGCTTCACCATGGGGAGCTCCAGTGCTATTGGCCAACAAGAAGGACGGTGGTAAACGGTTATGTATAGACTATAGAGAATTGAACAAAGTTACCATCAAGAATAAGTACCCTTTACCAAGAATTGATGATCTGTTTGATCAGCTTCATGGAGCTCGAGTATTTTCTAAATTGGATTTACAATCAGGCTACCATCAGCTAAAAGTAAGGAAAGAAGATATTCCCAAGACAGCATTCAGGACCCGTTATGGCCATTATGAGTTTCTAGTTATGCCCTTCGGAGTCACCAATGCCCCTGCAGTTTTCATGGATTTGATGAACAGAGTGTTCTCATCATATTTGGATCAGTTTGTAGTTGTTTTTATAGATGACATCTTGATCTACTCGAAGAACGACAGGGAGCATGCAGACCACTTGAGAATAGTGTTACAGACTCTCCAACAGGAACAACTTCATGCTAAGCAAAGCAAGTGTGAATTCTGGTTAAATAGTGTGGCCTTCCTTGGACACATAATTTCAGAAGAAGGAATTTCAGTAGACCCTAGTAAAATTCAGGCAGTAAAGGACTGGCCAATTCCAAGGACAGTAACAGAAATTAAGAGTTTTATTGGATTGCCGGATATACAGGCGCTTTGTCCAAGACTTTTCTAAGATTGCAGCCCCGTTAACGAAGCTCACCGGAAAGGAGAAAAAATATATATGGACCGAGGAATGTGCTACAGCATTTGAGCAATTAAGGAAAGACTCATTACAGCTCCAGTTTTGAGGACTCCCTCAGGAAGAGGAGGGATGGTTATATACAGTGATGCATCCGGGAAAGGCCTAGGATGTGTATTAATGCAGCATGGTCATGTCATAGCTTATGCATCTAGGCAATTGAAATCACATGAGAGAATTACCCAACCCATGACTTAGAACTGGCGGCGGTAATATTTGCATTGAAGATCTGGAGACATTATCTTCTGGGAGACAAGGTGCTAATCTACACTGATCACAAGAGTCTAAAGTATATTTTCACGCAGAAAGAATTAAACATGAGACAGAGACGGTGGCTTGAATTAATGGCAGATTATGATATAGATTTACAGTATCATCCAGGCAGAGTCATACAGTACCAGATGCATTGAGCAGGAAGCCAGAGAATAAAATGCTAGTACAACTTACGCAACAGAAGGAGTTGATTCAGGATATCATAAAATTGGACTTAATGATAGTACAAGGAATTGGTAAACAGGACAGTGATGACCTTTCAGATTCAATCAACCCTGATGGATGAGATTAAAGAAGCTCAAAAAGAAGACCCCAGATTACAGAAATTCAGAGCTCAGATAGAAGCTGGATTGAGAACTGACCTCCGTATACATTCGGATAATGCCTTATATTTGGTAATAGAATTTGTGTCCCCCAAGGAGAAGTTCGACAGAAAATTTTGGCAGAGGCACATAGTTCAGCCTATTCCATACACCCGGGAGGAAATAAAATGTATCAAGACTTGAAACAGAAGTTCTGGTGGAATGCCATGAAAAGGGAGATAGCCCAACATGTGGCCAAGTGCTTAGTTTGCCAGCAGGTAAAGATAGAACACCAGAGAACAGCTGGACTTCTTCAGCCCTTACCAATACCCGAATGGAAGTGGGAACATATCACCATGGATTTTGTCACAGCACTACCCCGCAGTCCTAAGGGTAACAATGCAGTATGGGTGATCGTTGACCGCTCACAAAAGCAGCTCACTTTCTACCTTTCAGAGTAGGTCAGTCAACAGAAGTTCTTGCAGAAAAATATATGAAAGAAATTGTTCGTCTACATGGAGTTCCAGTTAGTATCGTGTCAGATAGAGACACGAGATTTCGATCACATTTTGGGAAAGTCTCCAAGAAAATTTAGGAACTCGTCTGAAATTCAGTACTTCATATCACCCCAGACAGACGGACAATCTGAACGGACTATCCAGATCCTTGAAGATATGTTACGAGCCTGCATGATAGAATTTAGAGGGTCATGGGAAGACTATCTTCATTTGGTAGAATTCTCTTATAATAACAGCTATCAGGCTAGTATCAAAATGGCCCCATTTGAGGCATTGTATGGTAGGAAATGCAGGTCACCGATATGTTGGGACGAAGTCGGCGAAAGAAGACTTATGGGACCAGACATTCTAGTTCAGACAACAAGCAAGGTCCGAGTTATCAGAGATCACCTCCGGGCAGCACAGAGCCGAAAAGAGTTGGGCAGACACAAACAGAAGGCCATTGGAATTCAGAACCGGTGAGCATGTATTTTAAAGATATCACCCACCAAAGGGGTAATCCGGTTCGGTACTCGTGGAAAACTTAGTCCGAGATACATCGGCCCATTCGAAATTTTGGATCGTGTGGGAGATGTGTCTTACCGATTGGCATTACCTCCATCTTTGGAAGGAGTACACAATGTATTCCATGTATCACAGTTAAGGAAGTATGTCAAGGATGAGAGTCACATTCTGGATCACTCCGAACTGGAACTACAGCCTGATCTGTCTTACGAAGAACAACCGATGGCCATCCTGGACAAAAGTGTTAAGACTCTGAAGAATAAGGCAATACCACTAGTATTGGTTTCTTGGAATAGGCACGCACCAGGAGAGGCTACATGGGAACGGGAGGACGTTATTCGTGAGCGTTACCCTCAACTATTTTCAACTTAGTTGGTAAAACCCTTCTTCCTATTCTTCTCTACCGTCATCTTCCCCTTCCTGAAATTTCGAGGACGAAATTTTTGTAAGGTGGATAGATTGTAACACCCCATTCCCAGTATACGTGCACAGTTACGTATCCTGATTTTTGGTGCATTTTATTCTTATTATTTTATTATTTTATTTTATTTTCTGCTATTTAAATACTTACTCATATAGCTGTACTGCATGATTTGATCTGTTTGGTATTCAGATTTGACTAACTTTAGTTTCAAATATTATTTTTTAATATTCTAGATTTTTCATGATTTTCTGAAATTTTTCGGAATTAAATGTAGATCTTCAAAACCGGTGTCGACCAGTATCACTGGTTGATTCCAGGAATTTTAATTTACAATTGGAATCAAATTTCGGATTCTGCTTTCACATTCCTTCTTAGAATTATGTTTTCTTCCTTTGGGCATTTCTGGGAATTTTCAGATTTTATCAAAAATCCAGCTTACCCGGTGTAGACACCGATCCCAATATATTCCAAGATTTTTATTTTGAAAATGAGATAGAATTTCTGGAAACCGATTTCACCAAAAGTCATTTTATAATACTTATGATTTTTGAGAATTTTTGGGTAGCTTTCTGAGTCGCTTCAATTTTTGGGCATTTCTGGAGTTTTCGGTATTTTCCCAGATACCGAGAATTATCCAAGTATTCCACTTTTCTCTTTTTACCGTATTTCTCTCTCCTTCCTCAAACGCGAGATTTCACCAACTGGATCCATCATTAAATGCAGCCATCCTCTCCATGCTGCATTTAAAGCTTATGGGCTGACTCAACTCAAGTCCAAATCACCCATGCCTTGTCCTTTCTTTTGGAACGCAGCCTCCTTGCGTTTTCCTCTGGACACAGCCTTGAGCTCCCGCGTTTGGCTCTTTAAATGGCCTAAACGCAGCCTTGGGACTTTGCAAACGCAGCACTCATTGGAGGGAAAGTGATGATGGCTTGTTATTATATATTTTCCCCTTCTATATATATGCACTCCCATCTTCTCTCTCATTATTTTCCTTCATCCTTTTTGTTCCTGCAAGCTCCAACAGCAAGCTCACCACCACCAAGCCCCTTTGGCCGGCCATCACAACTACTTACCATCTCCATTTTTCCATCACCAATTCCTCCACCTTCTTCTCCTCCATCTCCTTCACCATTTCCAAACAACTAACTCCATCTTCTTCAACCTCTTTCACCAAGAGACACCAAAAGAACCCATCACCTCCACAAAACTTCATCACCATCTCCACCACCACCTGCACCACCGTAGCCTCCACCAAGCATACCACCTTCACCTCCTCGTCGACCTCTTTCTAACGGACTATACATTCGTCCCCGCAACAACGTTTGCAAAATCCCGATTTGGCGTGGTGAACTAGACTTGCACCTCCATCTTCTCCAAACTACCACAACCTCTTTCCTTCACTTGTGAGGACCGGCCACTCCTCTTGGATTGGGGCCGAGTTTCTCTGCGTCGAACGCATCACAGGATCAGTTTTAGGCGAGTAATTCTACTCGCCAAGACTTGGATATTATTTCATATTTGTTAAGAAAACGCACTAGTTTCCTAAAAACGCACCAGTTTCCTAAAAACGCACCAGTTTGCTGAAAACGCACCAGTTTCCTAAAAACGCACCAGTTTCCTAAAAACGCACCAGTTTCCTAAAAACGCACCAGTTGCTAAAAACGCACCAGTTTTCCTAAAAACGCACCAGTTTGCTAAAAACGCACCAGTTTCCTAAAAACGCACCAGTTTCCTAAAAACGCACCAGTTTGCTGAAAACGCACCAGTTTCCTAAAACGCACCAGTTTCCTAAAAACGCACCAGTTTGCTGAAAACGCACCAGTTTCCTGAAAACGCTCCAGTTTCCTAAAAACGCACCAGTTTGCTGAAAACGCACCAGTTTCCTGAAAACGCACCAGTTTTCTGAAAACGCACCAGTTTCCTGAAAACGCACCACTTTTCTGAAAACGCACCACTTTTCTGAAAACGCACCACTTTCTTGGAACGTGCCACTTTTTGAGACGCGACCCAACCGAACGCAGCCTTCTTAAGTCGATTTGACCCTTTACTATAGTCGACTAACTCCTTCTCTAAGTCGACTAATTTCTCTCCCTAGTCGACTAATCTTGATTAATTGTTATGGTTAATTACTTCTTTGATTATGAACATTATCTTTGGGTCATTTATTATATGCTATTTGCAAGACTTGTCACTTGATGAATATCACCTCTTATCATGCTATCTATTAACATAAGGCATGATACACTTGACCTTCATAATTATCACGATAACGGGAATGATGACCTGACATCTTGATAGAACAACTGTACTCCTGATACACATGTGATACATTATGGTACGAACTAGTACTCCTGATATACCTGTACTCCTGACATGTTCCTGCTCATTCCCGAAATCTGATAATTATTTAATATACATAAAATAAGACAACTTGCATTGGGTCGGGGGAAACATGCGGCTATCAATATGTGTTCGTGTTTACAGTGGCATTAGGTATGTTGTGCAACTAAATTCCGGTCTGACCTGTGGGCCTCCAGGCGACCGAGGGGAGTGCTGGCTCCCTCCTTCCTGGTACCATCATGATAAGGGCATACAATAAGTCCCTCCTGTTAGCCTAGCGGCAGGTTCCGTCCACCAAGCAACGGAACATCCTGGGCCGTGGTCCCGGGTATGCACGGGACCCACTGTAAACATAGTTCGTTGATACCCCCGCGGTTTTCCAATAACAACCTTGCTTTACTCGGATATGGATCTATGTGTGCTGGGACGCTAGTTCACATAGCTAGATATCAGGGTAAGACGAGTAATAATAATAATAATAAAAGACGCTAATTGTGGGTGTTTGTATGCGCTTGGATTACGGTGACATGAGATAAAGGTATATAGATGAGGGTTTCCTTGTTTGATTATTCCCTCGAAGTACTAGTCTCATGAGGTCGTAACTTGAGCTTATACCATGCCTTTCGTTTATAACATGTCGTACTTCTTTTACTTGCTGGATGATTTTTCTTGATATTGTACAAACTCTCATATTCTTATTCTTATGCCACTCGGCTGTAACATGATCACTGTTTGGGAGGTCCTGACCCCTTGAATTTGTATGTTCAGGTTCCGAACCTTGGATCGAGGTGGAGCCTTCTGTGGAAGATCAAGCTTACCTTGCCGAGCAAGTTGACTAGTCTCGGTTTGTTGTACCTGACCTTCCTTTTGAGCTCGCGGGATTCCCTTTCAGCTCGTGAGCATATTGTAATTATATTGCAAATCGTACTTTTGTACTTGGCTGTGATATATGATGCATGAGATATGTAAGAGTATGTCACAACTTGTGATAACCTTGTACTTTGTATTTCTTGTGTTGGCATATGAAAGGGCACTACGTTTGTCGTACTCTGATTCTTGCTTGTACTGATGCTTAACGTATATACGTGAGGGTATCTCTGACCTGCGTATGTACGTCGCAGTGACGTCCCGTACCCGCCGGGAATCGGGGCGTTACAGTAATTCTCTGGAATTGCCGAGAATCCGCGGAAAACTTGGATAAAACGCGGCAAAGTTGTGGAGCCACGCGTCGATTTTCGACGCGTGGCCCCGTCTCGTCTTCTGGATCCTTCTGAGCCCTTATAATAGCCCTGCAGAGAGCCAGAGCGAGAGCAGATTTCGTTTTTAGGAGTAGGTGCAGATTTTAGGAGTAGTGTAGGTGAGTGTTCTTCATTTCTTGTATTTTCTTTTCTTTTTAGATCATTGTAGTAGGGCTGAGTGATTCATAGAGAGAGAGATTGAGAGGGATTGATGTAATAGAGAGTGACACTCTATGTAAAGGTACCTCCTTTCTCCTCCATTGTAATCTCCTTCACCTTCTAACATGATTTCTTGCTAGTTTTTCTTCTCATGGCAAGCTAACTACTAACCACTAACCATCTAACCACTTACTTGATAATCCACATGAATCGGGTTGCCTCTACAAGGCCTTATTCTTGCAAGAGCCATTGGTGGCCAAGATGATGGGTTCTAACATCTAACTTGCTAACTTGCTAACTTGCTAACCAAGCTAACTCTCTTTTATTTCATGCTCTTTATTTCATGCTAGTAGTGTAATGAGTGATGCTTGTATTAGCTTGTTCTTGTGCAATGTTTTGATTGTTATGAACCATCCATGAGCCATGCTTTGTATCGTCTCTTGGAGCCAAGGATTGTGATGGCCGAGGATCAAAATGTGAGGCAACTATCTCGAAGAGGTTAGCATGGTTAGTGGAGTATTTAGTAGTTAGTAGCATGAGTTTTCTTTTAGCTTGTTTTAGAAATAGTTTTCCAAAATTTCTTTTATCATCTTCATCGTTGTTTTCACCACCTTCTTAGTTCATCTTTGTTCCATTCTTTTCTAATCGCTTCCAAATCACTTCTCTTTTGTTTTTCTTATCGACGTTTTCATCGCCTTCTTCACCTACCACATTCTGGATTTCTTTTCATTTTCTTTTCACTTTCTTTTTCATTCTTTCAACAAAGAAGAAGTGTTAACAACTGACGTGAATAGAGACTGTTAATGCTTCTATCGCCTCCCTTCCCTGTGGATTCGACGTTAAGCCAATGCTAAACGGAAGTAAGTATCGAGGGTACATTAAGCACATTCGAGCTTTTCATATTGATTTCATAAAAACACATTTTGAGTGCTAGTTTCACATCGATCAAATTTTTGGCGCCGTTGCCGGGGGAAGGGAATGGTTTTGTTTTCACGTTTTGTTAACATTTTTCTCTGTTTTGGTGTGCAGGGCAATCTTTACAGGTGCTTAACATTGCAGAATAGACCCTAGCTTTTCATCCCCCTGCTCTTGAAAGCAGGGCCCCAGATTCAAAAGAAAGCCGCGCAACCGCGACATTTGCCGCGAAAACGCGGCCATTTTGTGATGATTGTAAATCTTGTTGTGCTGGGATGTGTGAATTGTAATAGCTAGTTGATTTGTACTGCTATATTTCTGCTTTGATTGCCTACACACCATAATAAAATAAAGAACTAAAATACAGTATTTGGACGCTTTTAAAACGTTTTAGACATTTGCATTTAGGCAGTGTCAATTCAATTTCAATATATTGTATTTTGCTC